>CAIGRF010145908.1:36417-54389 GCA_903798235.1 Fraxinus ornus
CTAAATTAATTTTTTTGTAATTTTGATATGGATCACCGAGTTTTAATATTAGTATCTACTTTTTGATATTTGTATTCAATGAATTAATATTATTAGACAGTTTGTTATTTATATATTTTTAAATTGGGTTACGTTAATTTGTAAAAGTTATGAATGAAAATGTCATTAGTTATATTTATGTAATGTTGTTGTAAGTGTTAAAAAATTTAATTATGGTACCGAATCGAACCGAACCGAACCGAATTGAACCAAACTGAAGGATTTCATAATTATATTTGAACCCGACAGTTCCATTTATTAAATACCAGAAAATTTTGGGTCAGTTATGTCCAGCCCTAAACTTTTCTCTCCCTTTTGAGAGAAGCAAAACGACCACCTCCAGCCTAAAGCAGATGTTCTTTCGAGTTAAGTTTTCAAAGTCTAATATCATTGATCAATTGAGTTAATTTTCCTAAGAAAACCTTGAAATTCAAAATGTCAAAAATACCCTCATTTTTTTTAAAACCAATTTCCATAAATAACAATTCTCTTGAATCTCTTCCTGCACTTTTAAATAACTTCCCACCATTTTATTTGAAGGGTAAATTGGGAATCTATGTTCTTAGACCTGCAAATTTTCCCAAAAGTCAATTATATTTATAGATGTGTTTTTTCTCATAATTTCCGATAATTCTATCAATGTGGCCCCCACAGATGTAGAAAATGAAATTTGCCAAAAATTCATTTTAATGGGGTTCACGCATATTTAAGGAATTTTATTTAATATGCACCAGTGAACAAATATATTTCTTTCAAATTATTCTGACTTCTTGTACTTTATTGAAAAAACAAAAGTTCATTATTGCTTAGCTACGAATACAAATATTTCCAACTCTTTATGCCCCAAATGCCTCGATAAAATAATATGAACAAACCACCACCAAATTTTGTATTGTTTACAATTTACTCTACTCATGCTTCAAAGTTTTCTAGTCTAGGTGATAAATTTGAAAACCAACAAAATGGGTGCATCTGGTGCTCCACTATTAGGGGTAGATAGGATAAAGGTAAGTAATATTAAGAAAGTGTTTGGTGGGAATTAAAATTAGATTTTTAGTAGATTGTGATAGAAGTTTTTGAAATATGCAATTGAAAAGTTTTGAGACTCATGAAAGATGTTTTTAATATTGATTATTTGACTTTGACTTTGATTAAAATCTGATTTTAATATGTACCAAACAATACGTAAAGTTGATAGGATTAGTGTGGATGAAAGTGTGGTGTTATTATTCTGTATTAGAAGGGTTTTTTCCCACTTTTCACCCAAATGTCAATCAAGTAATTATGTTAAAATTTTGTTCAATCAGTAATTATACTTCAATGTAACATCGTCCAATTCTATCAATGGAGTACGATGTTATTGCAGCAAATAAATGATGTTCATCACATGATAGTGTTAGTCGTTGAAGTAGAAGAAGTACAACTTCAATGAAATAAGTGAGTGTCATCATTTATTGACTAGAATGTCATTGATTTCGTTAGTTCAAATGCATGAAATCGCATGGAGTTACTCGATTGGAATTAAATTAAAGTATAGTTATCCAATCGAACAAAATTGGATTAGAGTTTAACTTATTAATATTAGAGCGAAAGCACAATTACTATGATACTAAGAATAATGTAAAAAATTAAAAAAATTATTTTGACTAAGCTTTAAAAATTAAGTTAATTTTATCTTAATTTCCTCTTATTTTGAAGTAGAAAGAGTTAAAAAAAAGAAATAACAAAGCAAACTTAAAATTTTTAACTCAACAATTTATAAAAAGTTGATGCGTTACACCACCTTTGAGAGAAATGAATTGTACATACACACGAAAGCTATTGAAGACGTGACACAAATTTCTCTTCCCTACATCAACTTAAACTCTTAGATGAGTATTTCTTATGCCCGCCTAAGCTTTAAATAATATGGTTAATAATTGAAACCTACTTTAACCAAAGAAAATAGCTTTCCTACCAGTTTTAGGAAAATTGAGATTTATTAAAAATAGTTTCATCTTCGTACTTCCTTGACCTTTAAGATCAACTCCTGAACACTGCTATATCTTTTCCTCGGGAAGCGCCAGGAAAGGTTTGAAGGTCATAATCAGGCCAATGAATTCGACTATGTTCAAAATGAAGAAAACCATATGAACACCTGCAGTATAAAAAGGTATTTGCTGTTAAAACCAACAATACGAAAACAAAAAAAAAAAGGTCAAAAAATAAAGTCATTTTGCCAATAAATATGGGTTAACTACCTGAATCATTTTTCACTGTTCTGTTTGGTTCATAGGTACATCTAATGAGAAATTTAAAGGAACTAGAAACTACGAGACAGCATATTAGTTTTAGTGAAACCACAAATTTCATATGAGAGCCTCTTTGGGTGGAAACACAGCACTTCTCTACCACCCAAGTCCTTTGTCCCACAGTTCATCCTCAATCTGGGCTACCTCAAGTTGTGGAGGTATACTCTCGTTAATGAAAAAAAAAATCAATATTACAAATTAATAGAGAGTCGTCATAGTACAAGATACCATAATGTAATGTTGCTTTGTATTTGTGCAAATTATTCACTAACTCAGTAAGATCATTTATTATTATTGTTTTTATTTTTTTTTTACTGTCGTTGTATTACTTTAATGCAGCACTAAAGTTCACTTAACAATCAGATGCTGATGCTCTTTCCACACTTAACTTTCAGTAAAGAAAATAAATAGATGTAAAGGAAAGAGGGGCAAAATCATTTACATCCAAAATTAAAAGGTAAAAAATCCTATGAAGGAGCATCCCATAATTCCGTCATTAAACTAAAAGTAGCTTTAGATTAAAATGACCAGTGTGGATAGTCACCACACGGTCCATACCTGGTAAGAAAATCGAATTCTGACGACGTTGTGCCCAAGAGAGTCTGCAAATGTTGAGGACCATCAATTATTGAAGAGGAAATTAACTAAATAGAGGAAAAAGAGCATGCATGTATGAATTTATGCATGTACACGCATTTCAGATACATAGTGACGAGTCAATATATATTGGCAAAAATGAGCACATTTGTAAGTGTTAGCACTACCCATTACATTACATGCTTAAATTCTGTATCAAAATTGACATGGCATAAACTAAAGAGCCACAATGGAAATGATGCAAAGTAAAGCAGGACCAAGGAACAAAACTTGAAAAAAGAAAAGGAGAAAAGAACTGATAAATAGATGAGTGAGGTAACTACTTTGGAGGACAGAGAAAAGCAAAAACAGATGATGGAAAGAACCTGTTACTTACCTTAATTCATGACATACCGACAGCAATCCCAGATAGAGTCAGACAGAATAAACAGGTATTTAAAACGTCATTTTATGATTTAGAAATAACTAAAGAAAAGGGGAGAAGAGAGAGAAACTCACAAGGCACCACCAGCTGCCGGACCAACTGATTTAGAAAGAGACATAGCAGTCATGGATATGCCATTTGCAGCTCCTCTTTGTTCTTGGGACTGAAATTGAAGTCAAAAGAAGTTTGTAAATCCAAAAAATGGTTAGTTTGGTAATTGCAAATGAGCAGAACATAAAATAAAAAAAAAATTAATGAGAGAAGAAGAACCTTACCACAGCTCTATTTTGCATAACTAGAAAGCCCGTTGTGATGGATAGCTGATTATGTTAATGAATTAATTAGTAGAAAACAATAGAAATCCATGCAATAAATCTTTACTGAGTTCTTTCTTTTTTTTGGTTTGTTTGTTAAGAATTGTCCCTTGTCTCTGGTACACAACTTTGATCGAAATGATGGTTCTCTTTCAATCATCTTCTTTCATTAAAAATTCAGACAATGCTTTCAGGTAATTTAGCAGAGTTTAACAAGTCAAGCAGAAAAGAAATAAATCTAACTAGTCCACATATTACAAGAAAAACTTAAAATTGTTCCAGTTTCAGATGTTTTGACATCTGGTATATCAAGATATACTACATTTATAAAACATTAGATGAAAATGTACAAAACTCATAATCAAGCATGTACTGGATGGCTCAAAGGATTTTCTTTTTCTGAAAAAGTCTCTGTATTACCCAAATCCTATTAGCGCCATATTATTATCATATCTCACAAACAAATCCAGATTTGTCACCTACATTGTTACTAACTATACGCACTAATATTTTTTCAAGTTTTAGTGTCATTTTCACTTTTTAATGCTAGTAGCGGCAGTTAGAATTATAATTTATAAGCACAGAAATACTTGAGTCAATTTTCTAATTTATAGTGCATGCCACTGCTGATCTACTGTCATTACCATTACTTGACACTAGTAAGAGTCACGCATCTAATGTCTAACTGGTGGAGCAATACCACCATCAGCTCTACCTCCCTAGAGGTGTAGTAGCGGCATAGCACGGTATACAGCTCAAGGGGCTAGTCCAGTCCAGGCTTTTGCATGCCAGGCTGCCCAGAACCAGGCAACCTGGCCCATTTTACACCTCTGTATCTCCCAAGACACAAATGCCATGTGAACACATCAGTTACCATAGCATTTAAAATTTTAGATTAAATATAATTTATTCAGGATAGATAGTTGGATGTTCAATAAAAGGAACGTCCTTAAGTTGCTGTGTCAGTAGCGGCTAATAAGGTACAAACACGGGTGAAACTCAGATGAGTAGCTTAAGTGATAAATATATGAACTTATCAGCGAACAATGTGAACTCACAGAGAGCACATTCTTCAGCATGGAAGCACAATTGAGCACCGAGAAGAGAATTGAACCGCATAACCGAGCTATATAGGGATAACCTGATAGCAATGGTATGGTTAAAACCTGCGAAAAGAACCATCTTTAAGGACGAATGACCAATATACAAAGAACAAATAAAATAAAATAAACATCATAGTTTTATTGAGAGGCCTACAGCTCCAATACGAGAAACCGTTATGGGACCCAAAATCCTCTCTACCCATGGATAAAGAAATAGCTGAAAGAGTAACATACTGAACCCTGATTGATCAAGGAAAGGATAAAAAAATCCATTAAACACAGCAAATAATGTATTTCGACCAAAAATATGATAGAGACAAGCACTAGTATGATAAAACACATCTGCATTTGCTCGTATAAAGAGAATATCCAAAAGAAGATGTTACTAGTTATCTTGATCAAATATATTGAACCCCTGTTTGGACTCCATTTTTCCCAAACTCATTTTCAATCACACATTCTTCCATAAAATAATATTACATGTAAACCCAAAACCTTTCCTTATTTTTTTACCATGCATTCTCCCAAAAAAAATAACTATTCCAAAACACTTTTTCCCTCAAAATCTCATTTTAATGGAGCCCAAACAGGGGCTGAATAATTGATCTAGAACATATATAATACTGTGCAAACTGCAATTATCAATTCGTCATTACTAGTTTATATAAATTCAATGCGATCTTATGATAGCTGGTAAACTTGTTTTACTTAAAAAAGTAAAGGCTATTTTAGTGAATACCTTGCAACAAAAAAAAATTACATAATTTTGCATATGTAATCCCTCTGTTCGTAAATATAAAATCCATACAATCAATATGAAAATTTTCGGTCATAAATTGAGAAAGTTAGCACACAAGCATGAGTATAGGGTGTCCAACGGTATCCAATATACAATCACGCAGCATATGACATATAAGCATTCACCCTGTTGGTATACACATGGGAAAACCAAGAGTTTCCCAAAACTTTTGAGATGTGTCATGCGATCTTGAGTGTGTCTGTGTTTCTTAGCAAAAAAGGAAAAGCGTCATCTTTCTTTTATCATTATATAGTAAATTGACATAGAGATGTGTTACCCTATACAAGCAAAATACAAATATCTTATTATATCCCTGCTTGACTAAGAACATTCATGGTTAGAAGTTATATATTTCTCCAATCCCCGCTCCAAACTAGAAAGATATACACTTACCAACATACAATAACAAGAAGAAATTAAGCATTTATCCAAATAAATTTAAAGGTCAACAACGTGAATCCTTCTTCACCACTGCATTTGCTTTGTTCATCTACTAGGAGATCCTTAGCAACTAGATATGTACATATTTTCGGAAAATATGAACTACATACCTGTAATGGAAAGAACTTCACCTACATCTGTGGTTGTGTAGTTCAATCCCCCGTACCTTCTTGGACTAACAGCCCATAACGAGAATATCTAACGAAAAGGAAAAGGATGCCTAATATGGTAAAGTAGCAACAACGAATAATAAAAATTTAATCATATCAAATCAACCTATAGAATACATTTTCTAGTCTGTTGATGACTACCGAGTAATGACTATAATGTTCTGCGAGATACACTATCAATAAAATCCAATTACAAATCCATAGTAAAGAGGAATTATTGCTTCCACTGACAAATGGTTTGATCTGGAGTTTGAACTACGAGTTATTTTTTTCACTGAACTTACCAACGTTTTAGTAAATGTTGCATAAAGTAGTACCGTACTTGTATATAATATATATTGCATATGAAAATATGAAAGTAAATCAAAGTTACTTAGAAACCTGTACCAAGATAGCTATGCTGACTACTAGTGTATACATCTATAATCATTTTTTTTGTGCAAGGCAGAAGATCAAATTGCAAAATCTATGTAAAAATAATTTTTTGAAGTAAAATGGAAACTGTAAGTTTATTGGCATGAACTTCGGCAAAGGGAGTCCTATAGCATGCTGGATGTGTAGATGTAACAACTTCGAACAAAATGAATTCTTCAGTTACAGTGCCGAAAATTGCAGATTAACACAACTAAAAATAGAAGAAAATTTCATGAAGCAAAAGGATTCGTAATATTGTAGCTAATGAATCTTCTATAAAGACAGACCAGAAAAACATAATGACAAAATTACCTCGCTGTAGGCCATATCATGCATTTGGAATATGCAATATACAATAATAGAAGACATTAAGGGCCAATTCTTTAGGAGGCTCCACTTGGAAGGTAGAACATTTATTTCTTCTGACTCGGGGCCGTACACTCTTCCCTTTAAAGCAGCTTTGGTATCATCTTGTCCCGTGCTATGGTAGTGCATTGTTTCCTACAGGTATTCATTATTTGAGAAAGGTAACCAAATCATTTCAGGTGTTATACTAACATGAACACTCAGTGAGGCAAAAAAATTTATACAAGTTCACATTCTAGTCTGAAAAGGCTTGATGATCTAATTTAAAGGTTCTTATGAATAAGCTATTCATGTCATGCCCATGTCTTCTTTGGCCATGACAATGCAAATGCAAAAAAGGGATAAAATTTGGACCATGTGTATGCGAGAAATGGGGAGAATCAGGAAGAGAAGCATACTGGAAGCCAGCAAGAGATGACTGATGCAACCAAAGCAAAGACTGATATCGCAAGACAGGGTAAAAAGTAAGGAAACCTGCAATTTATTTTCACTGTTAGAAACACTAAAATGAGTTTGCAACAAAAAAACAAAGATTAAAAGAAATGAAAAAATATCACTACAGTATAGCTTACCTCCCAAAAAGAGATCCTTTAGAAAAGATACGGGGATACTTCTCTGCAGGCTAAGATTATACACAAGTTAGAAGTTTGATGGATGAGCTTTTTTTCATTGAATAAAGATGTTGAAGAAATTAAATGAGGGGGTGGAAATAAAGAAGTTGGATTGCTTTAGATCCCACATCTGAACATTACTTAAAGTTCTTTTAGTCCATGTAATTAATATCTATGATGCTCGGACTCGGGTATGAGTACATATTTAAGTGTCGGATCTTTTATTTTCTAAATGTAGGATACGGGGCTATGACTAAAAAAATCCAAATTTCGGACACGGGCAGATGTGTAAGTCTTTCAAACTTCAATTTTTTTACTAATTTAAGATGTTATTTTGAATAGACCAAAATCAATTGTTCATAAAGAAGGAAACGAGCATTTAATAAGGGGTTAAAACGAATACAATAGAATTTTAGGGTTCAATTTTCAATTATGGGAATTACAAAATGTTATATAAAATAGAAAATGGGGGATTGCAATTTGGATTTAGTGGAACACTAAATAGCACTATATTGAACTGATTTCATTTTATACAAATAAAACCTTAAATCACCGAGAAAAAGATGAAAAAAAAAAAAGAAAATGAAAAGAAGAAAGTAAGAAGAAGAAAAAGAAAAAGAAGGGAAAACCTAGCGCCGCCACCTTTCTCCACCCTCTCGACTGCGACGCTAGGTTTAAAGAGAGCAAAAAGGGGAACGAAGAAAAAGGAAAGAAAAGGAAGAGAAAAAAAAGAAGAAGAAGTAAAAACGACGAAGTGTCTGGTAGAAACTTGAAGGATCCGATGCATATCTCATACTCATTACCCATGTCGTGTCATGTCCGACATGGATACTACGACTATTTCGAAGAGTCCGAGCATCAGAGATTAATACCACCTTAGAATAGGGTGATTAAATGAGAAAACCGATAGTCATCAATTTAAGTAATCTCGCCATAGACAGATAACCCATCCCTAATAAGACGACTAAATCATTCAGGAAAAACATAACAACGCTTTAATTCTTATATAACAACCACCAAAAGTTATCAAAATAGGTGCCTCCATCTGTTATACAGATCTCTAACATAGCATCTAAATACCAAATCCTAGGCCTCGTAAATAGTGTTTGACTTTGTCCACGATATATTTACCAGCTTGCCTGTTATCTTCTACTTTTACACTTTAGCATGAAAAAATTTCAGAACTAGCAGTAAAAGGGTTGTCCATTCTACTTGACTTGTTATAGCTGAATCTGAGATGCTTTATTCTTATCTGATCAACCGACAACCTATTTACACATTTATGCTTAACCTCATTGTCTGATCCTTGATTGTCTAAACCTATGACCAGATATATGATTTGTGGGGACTGGAAGGTAGTTACAAATCACAATCCGCAACATGGTAACCTAAAAAGATCAGTGAACAAGTAAAGCAAAGGTTTTCCTGAAATACAGTAAACTCAGGAGATACAGATGCTATAGCATCTATATACCAGTTTATATATTTTTCCAAATCTTCAGTTGAACCACCTTATCTAAACGCTTAAGTTGTTAAAGAAAGGACTGATTTATTTATATGAATTTGGTTTACTGCAAGTCCTTGACATAAAAATCAGATTAATTTTGTCATTGAAGGCCTTGAATGTGCACAGTTTTCGTAAATGGATGACGGCAACATTAGAACTTCAGACCTTTTCACGGCCTAGCACAATCTAAAACTTAATCTATAAGATAAGGGATAGGTTTGTTTATTAAATGTTGCCTTCAGCATCTTCCATGTTGTCCAAATACTGTAATCAATAATCTCATTCTATAATTTAAAGAACTCTTAACAGAGAAATAAATAATCCTCAACGCTGTTCGAGCAGCAGAGAATAGGCAATACCTGTGCAAGAAAACCTCCCACAGCTGGACCAATGACCAAGCCTACGCCCCACGATGTGCTTATCTACAACAAATTAAACGCTGAGCACTCCACTAATGCTTCAAAACAAATCTAGTAGGATTTATTTGAAAGGGGATAAAAGGAGTGAAGGCCTTACAACTGACATCCCCAAAGCTTGGTGTTCTTTACGGCAAATTTCGGAAGCATAAGCCTGAATACTTGGAAGTTTAGAAATATACAGTTCTGGTTATATGAATTATGATAAGCCTATATGTATAATGCACATGCTCGTTTTCGTGCTCGTGCGTGTAAGTAATATTAACACAGGAATATTATAAGGTGAAGAGCCAGCTAAAAAACACTGCAGGCACAGAGTGCAGGGCCGCAGGCAGAAATTTATGCCTTCAGATATAGATGCATACGTAACACTGCAAATTCAACCAAACAAGTGCAATTTAAGATAACAATTCATTATGTAACACGAGCTCAACCAGACAATATGGCTAACAATTACAAAGGTGAATGAGGAAAAGAAACCCAGTTGAGTCGATCCTCAAACCTTAACAACTGATGAGACCAAATCTAACATCCTATGTTAACACTAAAGAATCCCAAAATTAAAGAAACCGATAAGTAAACTATGACGAACAATGCAACAGAAGGAAACTCAAATATTTGACAATTAGCCAATTTCTGGACCATCTATCACCTTAGTTATGGCAAGGTACATCAATATCTAGATTCGCAAAAGGAAAAGCAAGAAAGATCGGTATAACAAATGCGGGTAATGGCAGTATACATATAGGGAAAACCTTAGATGCAGACTCCAGAATACCACTGGAGGCATCTGAGTAAAACGACGTGGCACGAGCAACAAGTTATCAAGATTAAAGCAGGAACTTCAACTTGTGATAGTTAAAATTTTGTTGCTTTTGCATTTATTTATACAGCAAACTGCAAAGCATGAAATCCATAGCAGTGGAGGAAACAATATGATGGCAGAATTTTTACTAAGTTGTCGGAAATAGCATCTATAGGCTTCCATTAATCTGGTCATCTTGACCATTCGTTCCTGAATGACCATAATTAATAATCTAGTATCCATCATGCCGTCAATTATAACCCTCTCCAATTTGACAGTGGGTAGGAGTCTCTTCACTCGAACAATTTTGATATAAAACTCCCTTTAATTTTCAATGAAACATTAACAAAAAATTTGTAAAATATGAAATCAACAGACATACCCTCATAGGACCAAGAATTCCACATAAACTTCCTAGAAGGAACCTTGTAGTAATTGCCATCCAAAAGTTCACACTAAGACCAAAAAGTGTATTGAATATAACCCTGAAATTATTACCAAATGGAAGAGACATAAGAAATAATGGGTTTGTAAAAATAATTCAATACAACCAACTCCGGTTTCCACAAAAAATCAATGGTGGTATGAAAATATGGTCCAGTATTTCTTACACTGAAACTGTGCCAATTATTATTATGGGTTTCCGACCGTATTTATCTGCCACTATTCCCCAGAGAAGAGAAGTTAAAGCTCTTCCAAGCATGAATGAAGATCCTTCAATAAATGTCAGACATATGGTGAATAAAAGCTCCAGCAATACTGTCAAATTTAGGGTAAAACGGTGAGAAAAAGAAACTTACCCACATATCCAGCATAATAACTAATATCTTCCTCCCTTTTTGCAATATTCAAGTCCCTAATCTGCAGTAGAAAAACATATCATTGATCCTAAAATATAACGTGATAAGTAACAATATTAAATCTTTCACATAACGAAAATATGAAGCAGATCTAACACGGATATAGCAAAGCTGTCACACAGAAGAACCAGTAAAATTCAATTGGTGTTATAAAATTAAGATTCGAAAAAAATATAATTGTGAACGGAGCAAGAAGCAATAATTCAATTTTTACTGCCCACTTCTCAAAACAATTTGACTTCTACCAAAACCTCAAGGATGGCAGTGTCCTCAATATGGATATAAGACATGCCTTAACAACACATTTTTCTCTCTACTCAAGTGTCTTCAGAAAAAAGAAACGCAACAAGAATCGGAGAACAACATACCTGAAGTATCCAAACTCCAATTTCTGTCAAAATTTAGTCTNGCCTTTTTGTTGCGAAGATAAGGAAAATTGAAAATGATGCTTTCTCTAACCAGACATATCTGGCTAAGACATGAAGGCACATTTAGCTCTAAGTGAATAGTTCATTTAAAGGTGTGGCATGGAAGAGAACAGATGCCATAGTTGGGTTTCAAACAAAATGACCTTCCGAGCTTTTAATTTTAGTTGTGTGCATGAAATCTAGGTCAATACCAGCAAAAAATCTCCAAACAAGGTTTAGCACCATGCTGAATGTGACTGAAGAAGAGCAAAGCAAACGAAACATGTCCAAAAGTAAACCAACCCCTTGGACTGTCAAGGATATTGAATAAAATTCCAGAGATTGTCAAAGATTGCGATTATAATATTTCCTTTTAGTGTAGGATTACTTTCCTTAGTAGTAGATTGCATAATATTTCCTTTTATGTTTATTTCATTTTATAATTATTTGTAACCCTATAAATAGGATCTTCTACATTGTAATATGAACAAGACAATAATAATACAATTTATATTTCTTGACATGGTATCAGAGCCGTTACGATCCTAAACACGTTAATCTTGAATTTCGTTCCCGGCGAGCGGCCTTTGAGCCGCTCGTCCGGCTAGCAATTTTGTTTTCTATTTTTGATTTTCTTTTTGGATCTGAATTCTTGATTTCGTTTCAATTTTACCTCTGCCTTCCATCTGTTCATAGTTCGTTGCTTAGATTCCTTTCAGTGCTCAGGGTTTGCAAATTTTAGGGGTTGGCATCACTCTAGGATTCTGGGTCGACAGAGTTTTGGTCAATAGATTCATCAGTTGGCATCATACTAAGATTTCTGCTTAATCAACTTGGGCTTGCAAAGTACACATTTGGTGAGTTTGATTTCAGTTCGGGAGAGGCGTGATTTCTGCCGATTGGGTTTCTTCTTCAGGCTTCAGAAATTGTTGGATTGTTACCTTCTGTGGGCTACCGTCTCTGCTCCATCCTTTGTCGGTTTTGTACCGATGACCTGACCGTCGAATTGAGCTTTCCCGGCTGCTGCTTCGTGCGCGTTTCTGTCCCTGTTTTGGTCTACTCTTGCTGCCTTTCATGTGTAGCTTCTCTTGGCCGTTTTTGGGTGGTTGTTTTGTTGCTCCAATTTGTGTGGTGTTGCTGTGTGATTTTCGGCAGGCGAGTGAGGAGATGCAGGGATGAAGACGGATGGTTTTATGGTGTATGGGTTTTGGGAGAATTAATGGGCTATAGGTTTTGATTTTTGTGTTGAGATTACTTGGGCCTTGGGAAATTAATTAGATAGTACCTGTGTAGTGGGTTGAGGAAAAAAAATGTGGGCTTTGTATTACAGATTTGGTTTTGGAATGGGCTGCTTTTGAGTGTTAGTTTGTTTGGGTTGCAATCTAGCTTCTTTTGTGAGTTGGTTGTGTTTATTCGGCTGCTTTGTGGGATTTCTTCCACCTGCAGCATCTGGAGTTTTGACCGGTGTTTTGGCGTTAGAGCTTTTGTTGGAACATGAATTATATGTTCAACTAAGTTTTCCCTACAGATAGAGCTCGCTCTGTGTGTCGGCACACTTCGTCAATTTCCTTTGGAAATTCTTATTGGTGAGTGAGCTCTCTGGAGTATCTTTGGAGTGTTGAATCTTCGATTCTCTTAGGTCACAACTCAGCCTTTCAGGTGTGGGTTTCTTCTGGTCGTCCACGGTTGACTAAATTTTTGTCAACGTGCGACTCTTCTTCGGTGGTTTCTCGTAGTTTTTCGTGGTTTCTCGTTGGTTCTCGTCGTTTCTTTGGAGTGTTCTTGAAGTGATTTTGGAGTAGTTCTTTGTTGTTCTTGGTCTCTCGTCGTCAGTACTTTTCGTCATTGGTTGCTTTAATTTGGATTTCTTCTTCGTGGGCACAAGTATTGTCATCGTCGTCAATTCATGATTGCAAATTGATGATTTTACCAGCATCAATTTAAGGGGGAATGTCAAGGATATTGAATAAGATTCCAGAGATCGTCAAAAATTGCGATTATAATATTTCCTTTTAGTGTAGGATTACTTTCCTTAGTAGTAGATTGCATAATATTTCATTTTATGTTTATTTCATTTTATAGTTATTTGTAACCCTATAAATAGGGTCTTCTACATTGTAATATGAACAAGACAATAATAATCGCTGCCAAAAACACCGTCTTATTTCAAAGCAGAGATCTAATTAAAAAAATCCACCCAACTGAGGATCATTAGCATATTTTTTCATAGCAACAGCTTAGTAGGATCACCTTAACTAACTCCATTGAGTCGCCAATAATTAGCTTTTACAGCAACACTTTTCAGGTAAACTCATTTTCAGAATCAACATTTAGCTTTGAGCACGTCTTTATTTTCTGGTCCCATTATAGGAAAGCGCTATTGTTACCTCAGAACAAAATTATTTCTACTCACTCCAAATTCATCATTTTTCCACATAAAAAATGGATATGTTGCCATACAGCAGCACTTGTGCAATCTATCTTATCAGGTGCATATTTTTCAGAGAGACATTTATGAAAAGAAACAGCAAAGCCACATGTATATTTTAATTTTTGTTATTTAAATTTGATGACAGATACGATAGTCAATAATGAGTTCAAGGTCGGTAGAGAAATGCGTACCATAAAGTATAGGAAAGGAAAGAGAGATGATATTGGCAAAGCTGTCAAATTGCACCAAAAGAAATGATCAATAAGGATGCAATTAATATATGTAGAAATTACATGCAAGAAAATAAGCATGAGCAATTAGACTAAAACAATACTTTTAAGTTCATTTTCCTATGCGATAGATGTAAGGGATGCAGTCACCCATTTCTAGACAAACTGATTTGCAGCAGCCAGCAAGAATGCCTATCTCGACACGGGACCATGAATGGTACACAATGAAAAGGTTATGGAAGTTAAGATGAATCGACTTAAAAAGTAATATTAATATAAAATGACCTGAAAGGACATTATAATGATTTTAAGAATAAAATGTACTGAATATTATATTTCATCCAAATATTGTTGAAATTCTATTTAATATAATGGAATTTTATTGCTAATAGTCTTTTACAAGTCATTTAAAAATGTATTTTTAAAATATACAGTATTTGAAATTATATAAAGTATTTAAATTATATTTTAGTAAATAATAAAAAATAATTTAATTAGTTAATAATCTCCTGAATACCATATTCTAGCAAAGTAACTAAACTATAATTTAGTCAAGAATAAAACAATTTAACTAAATATTTAATTACTCTTAATTGATTTATTTATTATTTTAAATTTTCATAATATATTCTAAAACTTTTAATATTTCACTATTAATTGCTTTTCTAATGTAGAAAAGGTAACTTGTAAACGTAGACAAAGTATATTTAAACTAAAATTTACTTTACTCGTAAATAATTAACTAAGCTTGAAACTCCTAATGAACGTAATGGGGAAGCTTCTGTCCCACTATCAACCGAATTATTCTAACTTATCAATCTTCTTGTTCAGAACCCATAAAGCAGACACAGTGCAGATACTAATAAAAAGAAAAATTGGTTGAGCTTGGAAGAGAGTTCGTTTGAATAACTTACATGCCGTTTTGGAAGAATTTATAAATGGTTTAAATTATTTAAATAAGTGGGTAATATCATTGATCAAAAATGAAATTTGACCATTTATAAATGGAGGGTAGTTTTTCTTACTTTTTAAGTGGAAAAGCTAACTTTTCATAGAAAATAACTCTCAGCTTAACGTCAAATTCTGTACCTAATTATTTCCAAAAGTGTCAGTGACTTTAAAACTCGCTTATAAGTAGAACTTTTAAGCAATTCCAAACACAACTGCAGCCCGAACAACAGAATGAACTACAGTATTCATCGATTTCTCTCAATAAGATCCCACGCGATTACACGTAGCATCTCAGCTTTACGAAAAAAGAAAATCAATAAAAGCAGAACAAAATTCAAAAGAAAAAATTAATTAAACACAAAAAATAGCATTTATCAAATCTACGTAGTATAGTTTCGCGCTGTGTGTGTATGCGTGATAGGGGTTGAGAAATTTTCACCTGCGCAGAGAGTGATAATCCAGATGAAGAAGAAATGCTTGAGAGGAATACCATTGCTGGACTGTTTAAATTTCTCCACATCACAGCCTGGACAATTCTCATGATACCTTAATTTTCCTCCTCCTTCTTCATCTTCTCTCTTCAGTAATGGTACCGTATTGTCCGCCATTTTTTTGCTGCAGATTTTCCTTCAAGTCGGTTTACTCTTTCGTCGACAATTTTCTCTCATTTATTTTAGTCCATGTGAACATTCCCCCTTCCAAACAAAAACCGTGCCCAAAAATTGACCTTTCGCTTTTTTTGGGTCCATTATTGTACAAATATACATTTTTTAAAGTTGTGATTAATCAAATATTCTTACATAAAATAATATCACGGATAAATTTTTAAAAAAAAATCTTATTTTTTAATTACGCATTGTCTGAAAAACGCCATTTTAAATATATATTTTTTTCCTAAAATCACATTAAAATGGTGTCCAGGCGACTAATAAGTCATGCTCTATTCATAACTCTCGTGTTTGGCCAATTTTAGAGGGTGTTCGGTGATGATTAAAATCGTATTTTTAATAAGATTATGATAGAAATTTTTAAAATGTGTGGTTGAAAAAATGTGAAACACATGAAAGATATGGTTGATATTGATTGTTTGACTTTAATTTAGATTAAAATCAAATTTTAATCTGGTCCAAACAGATCCTTAAAAAGTGCAGGGGTAAGTAGATAGGTTTTTAAAAAACTTAATTTTTATTTGAATTTATAATAATTTACTTACTATAATAATTATTTGAAATTGATAATTAATTTATTAAAGTATAAAGAGGTAGCTTATGTTTGGAAATAATAAAAGTAAATCGAGCTTAGCCAAACATCACGTTAGCTTTGGCTTTTCTTTTTGCAATTGTACAGCTTTAGAATATGATTATGATAAATTGACTAGAATTATCTGCCAGATTACGTAAGTTGTTTTATTAACGTTTACAGTAGAATTTGGCGATGATCATTAAATTTTTGTTTTTTCCAATTGATTAAAGCATGTTACTGTGATATTTATGTAAAGTTTTGAAATTTAATTATTGTTATTGTACGTGGACGGTATGCAGCTCAATTTTCGTGATAAGATCGTTTTATTCGTGATAAGATCGTCTTAGAGGTTGCAAGGGAGCGGAAGCCCACTCTAGGGTGTGTGGAAAACAAAACCCTCGAAAAAAAAAAATTTATTAAGAACAATTTCGAAACTTTACACGTGTAATTTCAGTTTTACCTAATTTGTCTTATAAATATGAGTCATCGTCGGGTCATCAAAAAACAGAGATAAGAGAAGATAAAGTGATCGATTTTTTTTATAAATTTTTTTCATTATAGTGAATTACTGCAGCAATAAAATACTACGTACTCTTACATTAAGGCCATCATTTATAAATTTTGTATATTTTTATTGTTTAATTTTTTTTTTTTAAGCAAATGAATTGCTCTTGATGTAATAGAATTGTAGTTTTTAATTTTTATCAATAAATAAAAATGACGATGCTTACAAATTTAACTAAATATGTAGATAAAGAGTAGTTTAATCAAATTTATAAATTGTAGCCAAAAGAAAATCGTTGTCGGAGTCAAAAAGAATTGATTCTCTCAGCTCAGATGTGGATTTAAATTTTATCTATGAAATCTCCAAAATGCCCCTCAACTCTCTGTGTGTATTATTCTGATAGTGATAATGTGGGTCCGTTGGGAACGGGTTGCTTTTCAACTGGATTTATTCGTTATGTTCGTGGTTATGTGTTTATAGAAGAAAATAAATTGTACGAAAGTATTTGAATATTACATCAAAAGCAGCATAGCGAAATAGAAAGATCGAATGGAAAATAAAGTCCTAATTTAATTTTTTTTTTAAACAATTTTTTTCTTATTAATCGATTAATTATAATTAAAAAAGCCATTGTGGTTTTTTATTTTTTAGCGATTAGATGTGAGCGGATGTGGACTTGTTTAGAAGAGCTCTTCCTAAGATGTTTATATTCAAAGCCTTGATAGAGATGTATCTTATGAAAATTAAGGAGGGTTTGTTCTCTTTGAAAGATAACAAGGCTCTGGGGCCAGATGGTTTTAATGCGGGTTTCTTCAAGAGGGCCTAGAGTATTGTGGGGAATGATGTTCTAGATGCCACCAAGTCTTTCTTTGACTCGGGGAATTTATTGAAGCAAATTAATGCTGCTACTATTGCATTGGTCCCTAAGATTCCAAATCCTTCTTAGGTAGAAGACTTCAAGCCAATCTCTTATTTCAATACTATTTATACGTGTGTTGCTAAACTTATTGCTAATAGAGTTAAGATGGAGCTTCCAGACATTGTTGGAC
>CAIGRF010145929.1:2857-16404 GCA_903798235.1 Fraxinus ornus
TATATTTCGTCTATAATTTTAGACAAAATTGAATGTTATTGTAAATAAAATTTTAACATTTTTAATAATATTCAATCTACACTTTGGCGCCCATTATTTGCCATTTTAATTTTTGGAATAATATTTTTTTAAGAATGTGTGGTTCAAAAAGAAGAATTTTTTTTTTAGTTTACTTATAATATTATTTTATTGGATAATATGTGGTAAATTCTTAGAGAGAAAAAATGAATTGTAATTTTAATGAGGCCAAACAGGGCTCAATATATTATCCTCTGTTGATTAAGCATAAATATGTTAGTTTATTCCAAATATTGTTCTCCTATAATTTCGAAACTGAGTAAATATATTCCTAGTCGTATTTGAAAGGCTTCTACTTTTGCTTCTATTTTATGTAGAAGAGTTTCCTAAAAAAATTATTTTATGTCAACCTTCTTTAAAAAGTTCTTTTAGTCACACAAAACACTTTTAAAAAATTATTCAAACATATACAAAATTAATTTCTTAATCTTAAAAATAACTTCCGACTTTTCAAGAATTCTGTCAAATGGATCCTTAGAAGCTAATACATGGCTGAGCAAAAAACATTAAAAATAAAAAAAAATAAAAAATCTCTAAAAGGGAAAGGAAACTATGGGCTGAAATGAAAAGAATAAGAATTTGACCAATGAGCTCAAAAACTTTAATCATTATGTTTTCTTAGTTAATAAACTGAAGAGCATTAGTGTAATTTGTTATGTGAACAGCACAATTTCTGGGCTAAATATATTTCCACCACATTTTTTTTATAAACCCATTTCATCTTAATTGCAAGAATGATTTATGATCTTTGTTTATTATTTTAATAAGTCCCTAATTTTTTTTATTGTATTCTTATCTTCACAATTTCATTAATTAGCACATTGTCCCAAATGACGATTGTCGTTTGAAAATTCTACTAATAGGGAGTAAAAAAGCCTATTTGCCTATCATACTTTTAAATGAGCGAGTAAAAAGAAATACGTACAAAATTACAACCAATATTTTTCTCTCATTTTAAAGTACGTTAACAAAATTTTTGGACGAACATTTCATTAGGGAGTAGTGCCAATAATGAAATGTTAAGAATAAAAAATGTGATAAAAAAAAATTATGTACATAAAGTGTCAATGAATAAGAGTAAGGGACATTTAATACGATTCAAGCAAGGTGCATTTATGAAAAAAAATATAAATTAGCGCGTCAATACAACCACTCTTGTTTATTGCATCATATTCTAATTGTATCAAAGGTTCTCAACCTTTGTTCATTGTTACACTTGTGTCATTCACTTTTTTTCTTTCCAATGTTATCTCCAACCTTATATTAATTAGTACATCTTATTCTTGAAAAGACAATTTCGTCCAAAAATTTGTTACGAGGGCTTTGAAAAACTTAAGAGGCGTTTGATTTACTGTTTTCAATTTTACAAAACACTCAAAACTTGTTTAATTTGATATTATTTTTTTTGAATTTTTGAAACTAGATTAAACTTATAATATAAACTTAAAAACATTTTTGATGTTTTGAGTGTTACATGGGAAATAAATGTTTAAATAGAATTTTATTTAAACAAGATTTTAAAAAGAAAAAAAAATTAAATATAAAATTCTAGAAAAATAATTTTTCAGAAAAAAATAAATTCAAAAAAATAAAAAAATTGAATTTTTTTTCTAGAAAACTAAAATCCTAAAAGAATTCTAAAAAAATGAAAAACTTTGAAAAATAAATTTACTAAAAATTCTTGTAAAATCAAATTTCTTTATAAAAAAAAAAGGTAAAAATAATTCAAACTCTTATTGACTATTTAAATAAAATTCGAAAAAATATATTAAAATAAACACACATTAATAATTTTTATTTTTCATCTTTTGCCAATGTAATTTAATATTTATTTTTATAACGAGAAAATACAAAAAAGTTGAAATCAGCTATCGTTAAGCTTCAAAAAGGTGGTGGAAAGCCGTGTGAAATGCAGTGGCAATTGTGTATTTAGATGCAACTATAAGCCGTATTTCATAAATATTCATCCAGTTAATACAAATAATACGTGTGAGTGCTTCTTCTCTATCTGATTCTCTGTGACGCGTGTAACGTACACACAGCACGGCACAGCACAACAGCTATAATTACCTCCTTCAAATTTCAACTTTACTCACCCAAATTTGCATTTCAAGAAACACCATAATATATATATTACAGAACGGTCTTCTTTTCAAGAAAGTTGAGGATTTTGAGTATCAAATGGAAGATCGCAAGGAGGTAAACACCTCTATCTCTCTCATTCAGAATTCCCTCTTCTGGGCACATTTTCTACTTTGTTTATAAGTTTCCAAGAAATCGAATGGTTTATGCGTATAATTTTCTTCAGTTCTAGTTTGATTTACAATTCATATTTGTTGCTTTGACTTCTTGTTTTGGCACTGATTAAATGGAATTCGATTGAAATTCTTGGGCTATAGATTTCATATGTGCAATCTAAATTTTCTTGAAGAAATCCGAAAACGAAAAGTTTATTTGAATCAGTCAAAAATTCTATACTTTGACTCGATTATCTGAATAAGGGAGCGAAGGAGGAGTTGAAGAAGTTATTATCATTTTTTATTTCTCTATGTTGAAAATGCGTGAAAGAGATGGATGCTTCACCATTCTTTCTTTTTGAAGAGGATTGGGTTGGTTTGAAAAATTAAGAAATATAAGCTGTTATTACTTTGCAATTAGAAAAGTCAATCAAACGGTAATCACTTCAAATTAATATGAGGATTGAATGTTCAACACGACATTGTTTGCTGTATATGTAATGACTAGTTCAAAAATTGAAGCAAATGGCTAATTCTTTCTACCTTTTTCCTTGTCATTTAGAAGACTGCACCATGGCTATCTGTGCCACAATTTGGTGACTGGGACCAGAAGGGAGCAGTGCCTGACTACTCCGTGGACTTCTCAAAAATCAGAGAAATGAGGAAGCAAAACAAGAGGGATCCATCAAGAGCCAGTCTTGGAAATGAAGAGGAGCTCATCTCATCGACTGCTAGAGTTTCAAACACAAACAATAACGGCCATCACCACGACTACCATCAAAATCACTCTCCAACTGTACGCTTGCTCGACCATCTTTAAAATAATTCCTCCTTGTAACTCGTGTTAATGTTTATGTTAAGTTCAGATACTAGTAATTGTTATGCATTAAGCATCTACTGCAGTATTGAAATACGTAACTTTTTGTGTGTAGTTGGTACTTCTTAATTGGTACACCAGTATCAGGTATATGGTGGGATACATGTGGTTAGGAGAACTAGATGGGCACAAAATTGGCGGCACATAGCAACTTTTAGCATTCAATGTACGATGTGTTCTAGTGGACACTGGTATCGATGGCTTTGGGTAGTGTTTGGACTGAGATAAGTCGACAAACCAATACCACAATTTTCATGACCGGTTCTCTTAAGGCACCTTGGCTAAATTTATGATCTTGTGTTTCCTCACCGTGTCAATCCAATCATCTCTGTGTGAATAACGTACTCTTCAGGGAAAGACTGTCAGAGAGGGAAACATGTCGTCTATTTGGTTCATAAATTATTTAGGCAGATTTTAATAAGATGAGCTGGTGATATCGAATGTGGTCCTCAGTAAATTTCCATAGCACAAGATAAGGGAACAGCAACTTGCAGAGATAATGAGAAAAGCTTTTAAGAGTCTCCAAATTCCTATTTCACCTGGACCACATTAAAGTAAATACAGGTAGTGCACATGCAATGACTGTTGTGAGCCATGTAAAATAGATGAAAATTGCAACTTATGTTAGCTTTGCTGTTTACATCTATATTCAGCAGTCCCTTTAGTGGGGAACCCTGAATTTTCAAGAAAATGATTTATTCGTATTTTTTTCCGAGATGCATCGTAAATTGTTAATTGGCGAAGCTCTGGTTCGAGAAGGCTCCTTGTAGACCTGTTCTAATTATATTTTGTGTTAATTCTCTGACAGTCGAGAAGGAGCTTCTTCAGCTACTTCAACTGCTGCGTGAAGGCCTGACGTTTATGGAGCAATTTGGGGCATTTTATTATGACTTCTATTTCAACAATGTAATTTGATGTAGGTTTTTTCTATGTTCTGATCAAGTTTGTCCTGAAAATAGAAATTATTGATCCGCTTGTTTATTTTATGTAGTTAATCCTTATACTTTGCTTGCCTTGCTAAATCCTGCTAGGAATTTCTTACCTTGTGCAGAAAGTTTAATGCTTCTACTTTCGTTTTTGTGTTGAAAAAGATGGTTAACGAAGTAATAGAACCAACTAATGGAATTATGGTCCTGTACATTTGGGAAATTTCATTTTAGGAACTGAACTTATAGCAACATTTCAGTTGGGTCACTAAATTTTAATTTGTCTCAATTGGATCACTTACTTTGATCTAGTTTCAATATCTTTAATTTTGTTTCAAATGTCAATACTCTATCACGTGTCATCTCCCAAATCTAAAAGGCATTATAAGCTTCTTTAAGTGATGACAATAGGGTCGAGCCATTCACTGGCTTGCTAGGCGAGATCATGGGCTCTTGTAAGCAGGGGCAAAGCTAGCAACCGACGAGCTAAGGTGGCGCTTGTGCTAGCTCCATCGAAGAACAACAAAATGAGTTATAGATTGGGATAGCAGCTCGACCGTGCACGCGCATCGCTTGGATCCACCGTTGCTTGCAAGAGTTGGTGGCTTGCCTATGTGGCTACTTTTGCTGCCAATTTGATGGCAAGTGTGGAGGGCAAGTGCAATCAAATCAAGTTCAACCAAATGATTGGATGTGAAATTCAAATTATAATTTTTTTTTATCAAATGTAAGAAGAAGCATTAATTTTTTTTTAAAAAAAAATATGTGGGCGAGTGTGCTCGGCTTGATACTATCATTTTATCATTTTTCTTTTTATGGTGCCACAGAGATTACTTGAAAATCATTGCTACCAACTAAACAATTTCCGTCAATTTGGTGGACAATTGGTGACACAATTTAACAAAGGGTGAAATTAAAATTAATTGAAGATTAATACCCCAAATGAAATAATTTTAAACTAATGATTTAATTAAGATTTCACTGAAAGTCCAGTGATCGCAGATGAATTTTTTCTGTAATAGACAAATTTGGAATAAAGCCAAAAGTGTGTGGAGAGCTACCTATTTTTGTATTCTGTCTTTATATTTACTTTTCTTCTTACATAAAAGAAAATGTTATTTTATTTTTCTAAAACACGAATTAAAATAAATAACTAGGACAATATAATACAAAATTGTATTCTAAATCGATATTAACTAATATTTTTCTTCATGAAATAGACAAGAATATTGAGGTCATCAAGCTTGTATTATCAACCACAAAAATCAACTATTAATTCATCACCTATATATGCGATCGTGGAACACACACCCTATAATTGATGATCATAACAAATATATAATTAATTTCCAATTATAGAGTGAACTTTATTACCACCTACACTATTATTGAATATCACTATTGATCTACATCGAAGCTACAAATAGGTATGTAAACGAGTTGAGCTGAGTCGAGGATCGCGGCTAGGGATAGAAAATGGTTCAAGTTTTTTTTTTTTCCGAGTAGGTCGAAAACTCGGCTTGGCTCGGCTTGGGCTTTTGTCTTGAGTCGGTTGAGTCGAGCCGACTAGTTTTTTTTTTATTAAGGCGTGAAATTCAAGTTTTTTTTTTTTAACAATATAATTATGTATAGTCTTGAAGGAACCGTTTGATGGCTCGTAACAATATAATTAAGATTTAACAGTACATTGAAAGATATTATATAGAACCCCAAAATAGCCGGCTTAGGCCGATGTCCAAAAATGAGGTTTGACTCGAGCCGCGAGTCAAATCGATTCGGACTTTTTCCCGATCGAACCACGAGAATCGTTTGAGTAACAAGCCAAGTTGATATCCCCAAGTACAAAGCACCATTTAACAGATTGTGGACCTCATTTTGAATGCATAGCCCCGCCTAGATTGTATGACGTGTGTTATATGTGTGACTTCAATGCTACCAAATGTGATAAGTAAGGAGATTATGGGCATGTTTGACATGTCTTTTAAAAAGTTAGAAGGAGCTTTTGAGACTCAAAAATTACTTTGGATCCATTTGTCAAATTTTATAAAAAGTGTTTCTTTTAGTTAGAAAGACTTTTAAGGGAAGTTTGACCAAATGTCATTTCCTATAAAAGTACTTTCAAAATGTGAACTCTTTTAAAAATTAGTTTCAAAACAAAAAGCAAGATAACTTCATCTGAAAGTTCAAGAAGTAAAATCAAAAGTCATGTCAAACGAGTCTTATAACTATCTAGGTGAATCACATTTGGACTCTTACGCCAAGAGTTTTAACAAGGTAAAGAAAGACGGTTCGAGGGTGCACCATAGACATTGATCGGTTTGTGTCCTCCATAAGGTCTTATGAGGGATCATAACTACACAAGTCAAAGTACTCTGTAAGTAAGAAAATCATGGGTCAAAACGACACGGAAAAACATATCATTAGAAGTTAAAGAAGAGATTGAGATTGCTAAAAAGCTCGATCGAGAAGGCACATTAAGTTATTGTTGAGGTCTCTACAAAATATATTGGCTTCAAAATTAATCTATTTGTATATTTGTTGTTGGGAAAATTCTATTTGTACATAATTTTTTATCTAATGTTTTATCGAATTGAGAAGTGGCAGCCCCAATTCGATAATCTATTAGGTAAAAAATTATGTACATGTAGCATAACTCTTTGTTGTTGACAATGATAGTTGACAACATTGATATTACCAAAAACTGAACCGTTGATTTAAAAAATAGTTTTTAAAATGGATGAATGAAATGTTGTCAAGCGTGATTTGTCAATTAAGATTGTACAAATAGCATGATTGTTATCCTCATCCTATTTAAGAAAAAAAAAATCTTTTAAATAATTATGTAAAAATATTTCTAACTACTACCCCGTTGAATAAGAACCGTGCATCCCCAAACACGTGGCAGTTTTTTTTGGATGTATAAATACAACTACATTTTGAAGTTGAGAGGGTTCAATCCCACCTACCACAATTCCACGCATAAAATAATAATCTTGCAGAAACAGTGCAGGCGGAGAAAGGAGGAGGTGGAGTAATGCCCTCTACCAACCACCGGTTTTGCGGCTTTCCGGTAAGCAAAACTTCACTCTTTGCTACGCACTCGTGTCTCCACCTGTAATACTCTCGATCGCACACAAAAAGCACAATAAAATGATGATTTGTGCGTGCAATTTCTAGCATTTGAGTGGATTAGTGTGTATTATTATTGAAATGTGCGTTTCACGAAGAGATAACTGAAATTGTTTTGATCTAATTTAGAGAAAATTGGTTTTTCGTCGCCTTTGTCCCCCTTCGTCTTTGATTCTTGTTCGTTCTTTGGATGTGTTCGGAGAATTTGTTTATTTTTCTTTTTGATGTTTTGATGGACGCAGTTCAGTAACTAAAAGGAAAATCAAGAGGGTATGAGATAAAATATTTGATCTTTGTACTTTTTGGCCATTTATTTACTCCATTCAACGAGAAAATTGGAGATTTACTTGAATTCTTGTTCTTTGCAGAAAATCTGAGGCTCAAGTTTTGGTGGCTGTGAATAGTGTCTTGTACTATTTTCTTAATCTTTTGAGTTTCTTTGAAATAGAGTAAAAAGTGTAGTGGAATATTATGGACATTAAAGTTTCACAAAACTTGCAATTGTCAACATGGATGAATTTGGAAAAGACTGCAAGAAAACCAAATGGTTCGCTGCAGTCTTCCCAGAAATGTGTGGCACAGCGTTGCTACAAGCCACCTATTTCATATCATTTGCTGACTAGAAAAGGAAGGAGTTGGCAAAGACCGTTGGTGTTGAAGGTTTCACGCTCTTCTGAAAATGTACCAGGTAGTTATGCAATCACATTTTGATCAAAGCCGTGAATAAATCAATGTCTTATCTTTTCCTATTGAGAACCTGGTGCTGCCTCGTGACTGTGCTTATTCTCTTTTCATTGATAAATAGCTATAATTTAACTTTAGAACTAGTTCGATGAAATATAGTTAAGTAAATATGTCATTAATTAATTCAACAATAAATAAATGTGCTACTCACCACCTGAGCTCCTAAAAGAATACGTATGAAGTCCATGACGAGTAAGGACACGCCACCATTTTTGTAGTTCTAGACAAGGCAGAATTAACACATATGGCCCCCCTATATTTTGGACATTCTAGCTGCGTCATTATTTAGGGGAATTAAGTTGTATGGAAAAAAAAAAAAAAGCCTTTTGGTATTCCCTCTCTCCATTTCTATATTTGATGCTAACCTTACTGGTTAGTATTTTTCAGATTAAAATGAAAATTCGGGAAAATGGAAACATGTGAGCTTTATCCAAAGCTATCTTTTTTCATACTAGTGATACCCAGAGAAAGTTGTATTCCTTATGTATTGTTATTTTCATTTTTTGGTGCGAAGTCATAATATTTTGCACAACTATCGTAGAAAATATGAACTGAAAAAAATATTATTTATTGGCACATGAACATTGTTAAAAAATATTATCTCGTCCTTACAGATGATCTATGACTCATATTTATGATTTTCATATTGGGAATAATCATTTGTTGCATTATGTGAAGACTCCTCCAGTCTTTTTGTCCGAAGCACTCAGCTCTGCATTTTCTTGTGAAAATTGTTGCTTGTTTTGTCACTTCTTCATCTACGTCATAGGGAGCAGAGGCTGGGAGATAGCTGTACGCTTTGAAGTGTTAATCTTAAACTCCACAAAGAAATGTTATATATGGACATGTATCTTGAAAGTACCACATCAGTGTCTTACATCCTTTTACTGGTTTTGTAGCTCCTGTGCTGGAGTCTGGATGTTTTCCAGCATCACTTGATGAAACTAAGATTTTAGAGGTATCAATGGTCCTTTGACTGTCTTATTTGAATTTATGATGTCTGATTTTTGTGAAAATCTTTTTGGCACCAATGACATTTTTGCCTAGCATATCTCTTAAATAGCTGATATGGTACTGGCATATTCATAAGTATTCGAGAAGGTGGATTCAACTTTTTGATCCAATATGGATTCCTTTTGCAGAACAAAGCAGAAGAGATCGAACAACATCTAAATGGACGTTGTATATTTCTTGTTGGCAAGTCTCATCTCTATTTTCTTAAATTAGTTACATTGTTGATGGTCATTTTCATTTTAACCATTTTTAACAAAATGCAGGAATGATGGGATCTGGAAAAACGACAGTGGGCAAGGTTTTATCAGAAGCTCTTGGGTATTCTTTTTATGACTGGTAAATTTTAAGTTCATCTCTTCTGTTTCAGTAATTAGCAACCCCTGGTTTTGTATTAGGATGGTATATAAGTTGATCCATTTTCTGTTTGCTTATCAGCATACAAATTGTCTTTATGATATTTCCTTCTGATATTTTTAGATCACATTACTTTTTGGATGCTTCAGTGACACGCTAATTGAGCAAGCTGTCGGTGGAACTGCTGTGGCTGAAATCTTCAAGTTACATGGAGAGAGCTTCTTCAGAGACAATGAGGTTAGTTGCTGAGAAATAAAACCTAATTTTGTGTTCAATGCAGTTTGTGCTTTATCTGCATCAGTGGTGCCAACAGCTGATCTCATTTATCTTTTCTCATATATATATATTATTCCTTTCTCACTTCTCATTCCTCAAAGTTCATGTCGTCATTATTACTCTCTGCCAGTTATTACAGTTTGAATGCTGATAGTGTCACTGTTTAAAAAGATCAAAGTTCTTGATTCTTTCACTTCAACCATGTACCACTTTTATGCTTGTGAACACTTGGCAATCTTTTCTTCTGAATGTTTTTGGTGTCTTATGCTGCCATTGATGGTGAGGTTGGTATTAAAATAGAAAATAAAAATCTTTCTGCGTTTCCAATACTAATCCTTAACCGAAGCATTTCTTTTTCTTCCTTGCACTTTTTGCTGTACTTTTTGAAGTGAATAAAAGCTATTCATGTTTCTCATGCTTCAAAGTTGAGACACATTTCCATACAAAGAAAGAAAAAGAATACAAGGGTAATTTTGAAATTTCAAAATTTCTGATAATACTTCTACTTATCTAACTAGATATTGTTGTAAATATGGATGATTTTCCTAATAGATTTTAAGATATTTTCCTGTATATGATGAAATTTGTTAGTTATATTAAAGACAAACACTTGACTTGTCTCTTAAATTTTACAAAGTTCTTATAGCTTTCCCAAAATGTTTCTGAGAGCTTCATGTTTTCAGCTTCCTCTAAACTTATGGTCAAAAAAACTGAACCATGGTATTACTCTTCTATTTCCTCAATCAAAATCGAAAAATGCCTTATTCTCTACCCTACAAGTGCAAATGTGTGGTAGGCTTCCTCATAAATGATGCATGTAGTTGTTAATTTTTTTGACCTGTGTTGAAGTTTCTAACTTAATTGGGTTGTCAGTTGTCACCAAGTGAGGTTACACAAGTGGATGTCCTGGGCCTAGACCTAACCTCAAGCATTATTTTCAAAAAGAACCGTTTGCATATTTAATCTTATACTTTTGCTGTTGATAGTTCATACATATTACATTTCCGCGAGTGTTTGACCATATTTTTTTAAACTGCCTAGAATTTAGTGAATCTGTACTTTCAATTTGTTCCTTGTTTATAAGTTAGGCGCTTTGTTTGAAATTCAGTTTTCTATTCGTTGCAGATTCACAACCCACCCAATTTCATTATTTGATTAATGATATTTTGACTGTAATTAGACACTGAAATTTCTTCAGAATGGTATTTCATATAATTTTTTTTGTTATTTACTTTTTTCAGAAGATTTCAAACCTTTCTTGCATTAGCAGCTCTGTGTACTTCAATAATTTTTAAATGTCATTTCCAGAATTAAGCTTATTAATGTTGATTTTGCTCTGAAAGAGGTCAACTTGGCTAGATAAGCCAACAAAGGAAAAGTTAGTGGAATGGAAAGTACTTTCCAGGAATTTATAGCTTCTCGTATTCAATTGTGCATCTGATATGTCTTGCAATTTAGTGCCCCTAATTATAAGTGAATGCAAAATTTGGCTCTCTCTCTTTTATCTTTTCCGAAATTAAAGTTTATCTTTTCTACTTTTCCCTTTAGACAGAGGTATTACGGAATCTGTCTATGATGCACCGATTGGTTGTTTCCACGGGTGGGGGTGCAGTTGTTCGGCCCATCAATTGGTAAATATATTGGATGATATTGTGTTCTTACAGTCTGGTTTATTCTCCTTCTACAGTTCTACTTCAAAGTTGTCTAACTGGTCACCATTTCTGCCTTGTCAGGAAATACATGCAGAAGGGTATGAGTGTTTGGCTAGATGTACCTTTGGAAGCTTTAGCACGAAGAATTACAGCTGTAGGGACTGATTCTCGGCCCCTTTTGCATCACGAATCTGGAGATCCTTATCTTAAGGTAGGTTGTCTCCCACATCAATATCACTGGACATCTTTGGGAAGTATACAAGTTTATGTGCTCCAAACATCAAGTAAAAAGATGAAATTTTTATTGCTTGTTCATTGTAAACTTGATTCCCACGTTGTTTTCTTACCTAACCTGAGATTTGTGTAGACCATGAAGCGGTTAACTAAACTTTTCGAAGAGCGGGGTGAAGCATACGCCAACGCAAATGCCAGAGTTTCCCTAGAAAGTAAGACTTCAACTTTTGTGATCTTAAATCTAGACTAATCTTTTCATCCTCAGTTGTTCTTCAGCGTTCGTCTTTGTGACATCACTGAAGGATATGTCATCTTTATGCAGATATTGCAAACAAACTGAGAGATAAAGATGTATGCAATCTCACACCAACTTTAATTGCAATCGAGGTCTCCCTCTCCCTCTCGTCTCTCTTAGTCTTCTCTGACTTTTTGTTCTCTTTTAGAGTTCATTTCAGTATGCTGCTGACTTGATTATACTCTTCGACAGGTGCTTGAACAAATTGAAAAGTTCTTGACGAAATAAGTAGAGACATGATTCAATTTTGGTTCCTACGAAATTTGCAAGGTGAGTGCTGTGATTAATGTTATTCAGTTGAGAAACATGGCATTTGTAATGCATTAACACATTCGACTCCTTGATTGTGTGTAATGGTTTGCTGTAAATGTAATTTATAAATGTTACTCTGGTTGGATGCTCTTGTCAAATTCAATTGTAATGTTATTTCAGTTTTCTTTAGTTAGCAATGAACTGAAGCTTGCAATCGTGTACTCTCTCATTCGAATAAAATAATAGCCTACTTATAAGGCAGATCGTAGGGTGCTTTGTTTTACCGTATTTTATCTTCAACCTCTATTAATAATCTCTATAAATTAGTACATCTCGTCCCAAATAATGGCAAAAAAAAAATTGCTAGAGAGCAATTAAAAAACTTATTTGTCCTTAGTATTTTCGAAAAAGTGCGATAAATGATAAATATAATAGTTTGATTATATTTTGCTCACGACAATAGAATTTTTGGACAAAAATTGCCATTAGAATAATGTGTTAATTAATTGAATGTTAAATATAAGAATGCGAAGAAAAATTATGGACACGTGTCAAAATGAGTGAAAATTATATACCTTCATTATAACTAAAATATGATATATTTAACAAATATGTGGTATGAATATAAATAACTTTCGTACAATTGGTTAGGATACTTTTTCGACATTAATTGCTGAATCCTGAAATTATTTTGTCAATAGTCATGTTTTGCCAAAAAAAAAAAAAAAAAATTCATATACTAACTTAGCTCACATTGCTACTTGAACCACAAGTTCTATCGTTACATATTTGATTCTAATTTATTCTTACCCAGGAAAGGGAATGAGATTCAATTGTTCTCTAGTTCGAATATCTTCAAATACTATAGAGAGTCCGTTCAACATTCAAAATTGACCTAAAATTACGAGAAGATGACAAACTTTGCTCGAATATCCAAACTTATTTGGGTTACAAGCTGTCGAATGCATAATTGTGTTCATTTTGGTCCGAATAATGCTATACATCAGGAGTGACGATGATGAAGCTATTGTCACATTGATCAATAAATAAAAATGCATTTCAACTTCATTAAACAATATGATGGAGACTCCATTATCACATACCCATAACCATTATCACTTGGATGAATAACACTAATTTTTTTATTTACGAAATTTGTCGGGAGTTAAAAAACTTGTGAGAAAGTCACTTATCCTCCGAATATCATATATGATTAATGTTATTTAACTATACTGACGTTGTACCAAATGACATTTAATGAGACGCCTAATTATATGAGTCATATAATTTTACCATGTTTGATCCACATTATTTTTTTCATTCTTATTCTTCTACTCATTTTCAACCACACATTCTTCAATAAAATAATATTTTTCATCACATCAATAACTTTCATTCTTTTTTAACCACATAATCATCATCACATCATTTCAAAAAAATGCATTCTCTCATTTTAATATGCACCAAACACACTGTGAA
>CAIGRF010145929.1:20413-34379 GCA_903798235.1 Fraxinus ornus
AAAAAAAAAAAAAAAAAACCAATCATTGTCTACCACACTACCCGGTCCCCTCCATCCATGTTCTTGAGCCTGTCCAAGGAGAATTATTCTACACGTAAACCCAAAAGTTTTCCAACTTTTTAACCACATTCTCCAAAAAGTTACTATTCCAAAATATGTTTGTCTCAAAACCTCATTAAAATGGAGCCCAAACAAGGGCATTAATTGATCTTCAAGTTATCCTTACATTCTTATGAGTGAAATACAATAGATTTTCACAAACATTGACTCTCCCCACTGTCAGTCGGCCCATTAGTTCTACCTCACATTTTGAATAATTTCTACAACAAAGAGCCATTCAGCACTCACTGCTCAAGATCAACTTCAGAAATATGTCCAGACTCTGCTCAAGGAAATACCTTAGGTGATCTAATAATTAGGAAGTCCTTTTCAAAATGAATGCCTTTATCTGTTTTAGGTTGTTTCAAAATAAAAACTTAACCAAATATTATAAAAATATAATACTTCATATGGAACCTACTTACATAACTTTATCTCCTTCAAATGTTTAGAGAAAAAAATAGACACATCAGCCCAGTTTATGCTCCAATTCTACTTAATACTGCCTCTTTCGAATATCATCTTAACAAATGTCTCTAGCAAACCATGGCTGGTCTCAAAATTGAAAGGTTCACAGAGATAATATTAAATACCTAATGCAATTTATGCATAATAGTTAATAATACTGTACCGCTCTCCATATAACATTTATGAATTATGAAGTCATGGAAAGGACATGGAAGCACTTAATGACAAACTCATCAATGCTCTTAATTATGGTAAATAATGATTAACGTAATACTTTTCAAAATGAAAATTCACACTTGTTAATGTAATTTGGAAAAAAATTTAACATAATAATCGTGCTTTTACGAAATAAATGTTCGAGTGTCAAGTGCCTGATATGTTCATGATCTCAAAGATTCCAAGAACCTGTATAATAGAACTGTACATATTTGCATATAATATATGTAAGTTTCTGTAGTTCCCATCTTGCATTATCTTATTCCCTTAGCCATCTAATTGAAAGGGAACCTCATTGATCAAAACATCTCCAAGTTCTAAAATATTACATTGCAACTGTTACTAGTAGTACGACAGAATACATAAACATATAATGTAGGCTCTAGATAGCACCCAATCTGACAATATATTCTGTTATGCTTACGGACATCAAATCAATTTCCACCTTGGCATATGAACTTTCTCTATTCGGATATATCTCAAATACCTAGTTAGATTAGTTGAACTGCCAAAAAAGTGTTCCCAAGTTTACAACATAGAATCTCACAATGGTAACACAGTTACCATAGACACATGAATCACGTCAACCAGCATGGAAGCAGCTAACCCAAAAGTTTGAGAATGATATTAACACATGATTAAATTTGCCTAATAGTAACACTAAAGTCGGTGGAGGGAATTGACTCAGATATGAAATAAGATGTACTTAAGGTAATGTAACAAGAAAAATATATAGAACCCAAAATACAATTATGAATTTTAAAAAATAAGTAAAAACAGTTCATCACTAGCAAAAAGAAGAGAATACCTTGTGAATAAATATACCAAAGCTCTTATTTATATCTATCCCTTATGAATAAGAATTATCAACAAAACATCCATGCAATTTTTTTCGAGGAAAATTGTCGCTGATGTCCAGAAACCTTTTATTTCTTGGCAGTATTATCCCAACCTTTCATTTTTCTTGTGCTGGACATCATCATCAAAAAAAAAAAAAATGGCATGGGCGTCTCAAAATGAATAAGAGTAATATGACCCATTCTCTTTACCATTTTCAAGAAGTTTTCTGTTTTCGATTTTTCAAAATAGTGAAAATGCATTCTCTTTCCTATTTTCGAAAACGTGTTTTTGAAAACAAGTTAAAAATTTACAAAGAAAACCCAAAACGATTCAGTTATAATCATGCCAAAATTTTCAAAACGCGTTTTGGGTATTTTCAAAACAATTTTTCAAAATGCCAAAAAGAACACATTTTCAACAATCTCAAAATGAACACTCAAAACACAATACTCAAAACTCAAAATGAATTCAAAACTGAAACACAAAGAGAACAACCCCTTAATGTCTAACAATGTTTCCCCTTTTCTCTTCCCAACTTTTTCCCAAAACCTCTCTTTATCTCTCCACACATGTTCACTTCACCAACACTTCACCATTTCCTCCTCCAGGAGAAACCATCTATTTTCCCCAAAGGGAAAAATAATAATGGAGTGGTCGGGTAAAATTTTTAGCAACTTTTTAGAAGAATAATATTCGATCCCACGAAATGTGCGGTTAATAAGTGGATTGTAATTATGAATATGTGGTTTGAAATCAATTTTTGACTTGACTTTTGTTCCCATAAAAAGAGAAAATGAGAACTCAACTTACACAATATAACGTACTGAAATTAATCCGTCAAAACATGAAGAAATCGAAATTTGACGAGTAGAAAAATATCAAAATGGAAAATGAAATCATAGATTTGCGAAAGTTAACCATTAAACAACCACCAATGGATTATTAAGTAGCAGAACTCAATAGTAAATATCAATTACAAAAACTGAAGCCGTAAACACTAAATTTACTGTTTATAATATTAAATTAACAATCAGAAAAGATGTTAGCATAGATAAATTCTTCATCGACACTAGAACTTAATTAAGCAAATCCCGGAAAAAGTTTAGGTTCGGATATAATTCCACTGAAAGGAAAGAAAAAACCATGTGGGAACTTGCATGAGGATAACTGTAAATTATCACCATGGTGGAGCATCTCACAGCGCTGCAGGGGCACAGTAAGATGTCGGACTAGTGAGGGCAAGTTTTTAGAACGGAAAAAGAATTCAAATAACACAATGATATTAATATAAACTACAATTGTTTTATAAGGGTTTCATACTTTAAAATTGCTGCATATTGAATGGATTATCAATTTCACCAAATACATCTTTCTCTACTTGAACGAAATATCTAACAAATGGGATAGAAATCATTTGAAAACACAATAATCCATTTTTGTCACTCTTTTTACCAACCACATATTATCCAATAAAATAATATTACACATAAACCCAAAACTTTTTTCTTTCTATTCCAAAAATTATAATCATAAATAATGGGAGCTAAACGGGGGATAAATAAACACTCTTTACAGTTTGCACCAAATGCCTTTGGCCTTGAACTTAAAGCTGGAGGCTGGAGTTAACAAATCAATTATGAGAAGACTAAAAAACACACAATAACTAAACCTGAAGCAAGTCCAAATGTCACTGTCACAACTTACATGTTAAGACCAACAAACTTCAATCATCCAAAAAAAAAAAAAAAAGCAACCATGTACCACTTTGTTTAAAAGGAAATAAAAAATCAACAACTGTTAATAAAAATCAGTAAATTGTACTAGTAAACTAGCACGAAAACACAAATTCTTCAGGATAAAGATTTAATTATTTGATTAGTTATCCCACATTAACACTAACAGAGAAGGAGAATTTAAAGAATTTTCTTGTGCTGGACATCATCATAAAAAAAAAAAAAAAAATGGCAAGGGCGTCTCAAAATGAATAAGAGTAATAGGACCCATTCTCTTTACCATTTTCAAGAAGTTTTTTGTTTTCGATTTTTCAAAACAGTGAAAACGCATTCTCTTTCCTATTTTCGAAAACGTGTTTTTGAAAACAAGTTAAAAATTTACAAAAAAAACTCAAAATAATCCATTTTTGTCACTCTTTTTACCAACCACATATTATCCAATAAAATAATATTACACGTAAACCCAAAACTTTTTTCTTTCTATTCCAAAAATTATAATCACAAATAATGGGAGCAAACGGGGGATAAATAAACACTCTTTACAGTTTGCACCATATGCCTTTGGCCTTGAACTTAAAGCTGGAGGCTGGAGTTAACAAATCAATTATGAGAAGACTAAAAAACACACAATAACTAAACCTGAAGCAAGTCCAAATGTCACTGTCACAACTTACATGTTAAGACCTACAAACTTCAATCATCCAAAAAAAAAAAAAGCAACCATGTACCACTTTGTTTAAAAGGAAATAAAAAATCAACAACTGTTAATAAAAATCAGTAAATTGTACTAGTAAACTAGCATGAAAACACAAATTCTTCAGGATAAAGATTTAATTATTTGATTAGTTATCCCACATTAACAATAACAGAGAAGGAGAATTTAAAGAATTTGATATAGGAATTAGGATTTAGTGCTGTGATTCTGGGAATTGAGTTTAGATCGATTAGGAACCGGGAGTTTGTGTGGGCTGTGTTCATTTCATTAAAAAAAATTTAAAAAAATACCGAAGCAGAACGCACTCCTGCAGATATACCGTTTGTATATACACACAGAGATGTATATAGTGAGAGAGAGTAAATGATACCTGGCGTAGTGGCATGTACTGAGAAGCCGTCGAGGGGAGGAAGAAGCGGAAGTATAGCCCTGAAGGTTTGTGCGGTGGGGGGCTGTTACTTCAAAAAATTATAAGAATTTTTGTGCTGCAATATTTTCTTCCTTTTTATTAGCAATGGCACTAAAACTTTGTTATTTTGATCAATTTAGGGCTTCGGTAGTTGTAAACAAACCCTTTAAAACAAGTTTAAGCCGAGTTCGACCGCAATTTAAATTTGAACTAAGTTCAGATGACGATATTCAAGTCACACCACAAATATATATGAGTTTTAATTTACAGTTAAATCTTTATTCGATACATATTTTACTTTAATTTTGAGAACGCTTTTAACAAGTCGGGTTTCGGGTTGCTCTATAAAATCCAAACCAGTCCAAGCTAGAAATTTAACATATATTTATTTATATGATAAAATAATTAAAGAAAATAATCGAATAGATTAAAAACATGTATGAAAAATTGATTAATTTTCTATATATTGTGCTTAATTAAAGTTCATTTCGTAAACTTACAATTATGTGAGATTTTTCTATTTGTAGTTGATTAAAGTGATTATTTGTGTGGTTTATTAAGGTAATTTAAAATGATTTAAATTGAATTTGCCCCAAGTCTAAATTGATTAATCCAAACCAATCCAAAATTTTTCGATTTGGGTTTGCTTGGCTTGATTTTGCGCACTTTTTGGTTTGGTTTGGATTGGGTTGGTAAAATTAAAAATCAAGATGACCGGTTTGATTACTTGTGCGTTAGCGACCCAAATCATATCCAAATTTTCGACTTTGTCTGATTCTTATCTAGACCAAATTCATTCAATTTTATCTGTTTATGATTTAAACCAATTATAAACAACTCCTCACATGCCATGAATCTTTCCTTCTACAATCAGATCTCTTTGATTTCTCCATAGAAAAGTGCAGTTCGGCTTGGACTGGACTCGACAGGCTTGTTTCTAACCTGGACTTTTTACACCTCACTTATCTCAAGCATAATCTGATATTAATTTTTTGCTAAATTAACTTGGAACTTCTCCTCAGCTGTGCAAAATCTTAGATGTGGCTGTTCGATCTTGTATTCCAAAAGCAACCATGCTACAAGGACATAATTTTTTACCTAATTAGTTACCGAATTATCAGATACATATGAAGTCTGAACAATGCTAGTTATATTTCCACTCTGATAAGAAATCCAGGGTGCCCAGGCGCTCCCTAATAGGGGGCAGCCACTTGTCAATTCGGTAACCAATTGAATAAAAAATTATGTACAACAAGAATAATTCTTCCAAAAGTTATCAAATACATCTGAAGTCTGAATAATGCTAGTTATATTTCCACTCTGATAAGAAATCCGGGGTGCACAAGACAGAGAGATCGAATCAGTTGAAAAAGGACAAGTTTTTACATTATGCTCTTCTATTTTTCGTGCTATAAAATGACGACCTGTGAGTGATTTACTCGGCCTTCTCAATCGCTTCTATGCATTCAACCACTGTGGCCTTCTTCGACATTGCTGAAATAAGGGTGTCATGAAGCACCCTATTATTTTTTAGTAGTGATCCAGCAAAGAGAACCTGCAATATATTCACATCATTTTCCGCAGTATCAAGAGGGAAATTCTGTAGACATAAATTACTGTAACCATTCATAGAAATACTTAAGTGAAGAACTTACTGCCCATCTGGTTAGATTTTGCTGCTGGTCTTTGCTCAGCCGTGGCTTGCTCCTGTTTATAAATCTCTGAGGAAGAAACAGGGCAATGAATTAAGATTAGAGTTCAACATTTGTGCAAGCCGCCTTCTAGGTGGCACGTACAAACCTGAAGAGTAAAAAGATCAGCAGATTGGCCGACAACTTTATCGTATTTTAGACCTTCAGCTGCTAGTCCAGCCATAGCTACAACAGCCAACCTGAGAAGTATAATATTTTTAGACCTCTTGCTCTCACAATTTTCCTTTTCTATTAAGACAATAACTTTTGGAATGTAAACATTCATGGATAATGAATTCAATCAATGTCTACATCTAGGATTAAGAAGAAGAACCAAATATAACAAAAATAGATAAAGGGTATACAAGTTAAAGAGATCAGATGTTTTGCATGTAGAAATAGTTACACAACTGAGCAATTTTAATGATATGCCGAACAAGGGTCACCTAACTTTCTGACAAAATCCAGTTAATCACAGAAGAGTATGAGTACGACTATCTGCAACACAATTTTACATGTACATGAAACTATAAGACCGACAATAAGAATAAATTAAACCAACCTTTCTACTTTAAAACTTGTTCACTCTGTCACTTATGCCGCCATGCACCCAGTGGCGGATTCAGGATATTAAGTCAGTTAGGAAGATTGTTGATGGCCGCAATAATAAGATTGTTTAGTAATATTTAATTAAATAATATTAAAAAAAATTCAATCGATATATAAATACACTAAAACATAAAAGTCATATACATTTGAAAATATAATCCAATACAACCTAAAATAATAAGAAAAAAATATATTTTTCAATCGTATGTGTATGATCAAGTTTCAAGTTTTTTATGAATTTAAACAAAACAGTTTATGCATAAAGCACGACTAAAAGGTAAAGACAAGCTCCGAGTTTAGGCAAAGGTTATGCAAAATTTTGAACACGATGATTTTTAGACTACTTTTCACCCCAAAAGAAAAAGTGTTTTTCGAACTCTTAAAAGAGTAAATTGTCCAAATTTGAATTTTATAAAATAAATTAATAAAACCTAACAATAAAAGCATATATATCATGGAGTAATAATTTGAGTCAATAAAATTTTTAAAAAATTATTTCGAAAACGAAAACTACTAATATATAATTGTTTAGTTATTATTTATTGTATTAAAAAATAAACAAAAAAGTGAAAGTGCATAGAATTGAAACCCCATATCTCTCACATACTAAATGATCTACCATATGAGCTACACTCCCTTTTGTTGAACATTGGTACAATTATTAGTTTAACATTTACTGTGTTTAAAAATTAAAAGGAGTTATGTTGTTAAAGGGAATCGAACCCAGGTATCTCATCTCAAGTGAAAATGCAAGCACTCTTCCATATGATCTACACGCCATTTCGGTAAATGTTGTACAGTAACACACACACACACACACATATATGTGTGTGTGTGTGTGTGTGTGTGTGCGCGTGTGCGTGTATATGTATATGTATGGATTACATAAATCTTAATTAATCTTTTTGCCCGGCGAATCCAGCTCGGGCAGCCTCGCCGGCTTGCCGGGTGCTGAATCCGTCAGTGCATGCACCATTCTTGTTCCCTGTTCTGTATTTCTACAAATTTAGAATGGTACTAGAGGGGACAATGCTTTCTCCCATTGAGCATTCCACATGTTTAACATCTTCAAATGGCCAAGGCATAAGCATTTTTTCTTAAATCACTGGTTAATTTCTCAAATGGTAACAGGAACCATAAAGCATGGTATAGAAAGAGTCTTACATAGTCATGAAGTGTTAAAGAAGTTCACAGAGCTACAGTTATGAAAACGAAAAATTTTCACTCCTTGACTGGTGACAAATAATTGATCAGATGCAAATTTTGGGGAAATCTCATAAATGACTTGAGTAGGGGAAAAAATCTTTCATGTCAATTTAAAGGATTTAACAGCTACAGCTGCCAGATTGATACCTGTCTACTTCCTTGGCATCGAGCTGGCCACTATAAATAAGCTTTTCCAGTCTTTCATCAATGAGATTTACATGCTCTTTTCCAATATCCAATGAATATCCAAGGATTGGAAGGCCAAGTAAGTAGGCAACTGGAATAAAAAAATTTGAATGCTGTTAAATTAGCGTCACTAGACTGTGAAAGTCAGTGAAGAGCAAAGGACGTGAAAGAGGATATGGACTTTAATATTAATATCGCCAACGGAATCATACATGTGACCACAAAACCATAGATAAAAATGTTGGATCCTGAAGTTTTCAGAGTGAACCACACAGATTCACTAATACGAAAAAATAAAGACCGATCCCCATCATAAGTAGTTATGGAGCTACTCTTGAGATAGCAACGTAAAGGAAGATAATTCTTTTAAGTTTCTTTTCCGAAAACATACTCAAGCTTTTGGTATCCGTCCAAACTAAGAGAAGTAAAAGAAAAGAGAGAAAAAATGAACATTCATATAGCTTGTAAGCGTAGAAAATAGCGATAATATTGCCGGAAGAGAAATTGTGTGCTATGTCGTAATATTTTTGTAAGATTAAAAGCAGCTAGATTTGACAGGATGAATCTCACGAAAACAATATGGAAATACCTAAAAAGTGGGCTGCTTCATGTCTAGCAATCCTGTCCTGGTAATCAGGAAAAACTGAAGAAAATCCACCAATAGCAGCCTGAAGCAACCTAAGTCCCAGGAGACAAAATCAGTTGCAACACACGGCCTACTGTATGCATGTGCATGTGCATGTGCCAGCAATTGTGTTTGAGCATGTGCATATGCTGGAAGGTGATGTATATAATCTATGTAAGCCTGCACTCCACCTTTATTAACCTTATTATCATGATATGCAGAAGATTTGATAAAAATGATAATCTTGTTAACAAGTACCCTCTTTCATTATGTACGGTATGGAAGCATAGTTCGTTGATTACCTACCCTGGGGAAATGCTTCCAACTGCCAGAACTATTAAAGAGATGCTTCCAATCAAGTACGGCACAAAAAAGCCCCAATCCTAGGAAAACAAAAAAAATTGGAGCGAGAATGTAAACAGATCTGAAATGCAACATTTTACAATTTTCTCCACAGCAATAGCCATGTTGTGAAACTACTTCAGAAATAAAGCAAATTTATAAATGTTAAAAAAGATTGAAACTAAAATGAAATATACTATCTATATGGTATAAGTTGCTATTGATCAATGCGAAAAACAAAATGCAAGAAAGAGGATATATTACAGTGAGAAAAGGTCACTAGTCCAGTTCAAACTTAGCCGAGACAGAACATATTTGCAAGCATTAATTTTTTTAAAATAGTATATATTTAGCTTCTGTACTAACACTAGTAAAGTTTAGTTGCCAGGTTTACAATGCATAACTTTTTCCATTTTCATAAGCGTGAACACCTTGGACGAAAACCTTCTAGATCTTTACTGCTTACAGTGCATTTGGAGCAAGGAGATGTGAAACCATAATCTATAACCTTATGGCTCTTCTCCTACCAAACTTCTGTGGGTGCTTCACCGACAATGTTAAGGCATATTTACAAGGCCCAGAGAAACAGGTACATAAGCCCAAGTGCTTTTTTGCCTTTTTACTTAGAAGTACTTCTTGAAAAGCCTTCCTTAGACTTCGGAAAACATTTCAACAAATTAAACGAAATCACAGAGAATTTTGATCGAGAAAGTACTGAAACGATTTATGATCATCAGATGAGCCCCTCAGAGTTCTGAATAGTTGTAGATGAAAAACCACGGTTAGACAACAATCCAGTTAAAAAACATCATAAAAAATGTCCTTTTTGAACTCATGAGCGTCAAGATTGTTCTGCTACATGGTCAAGCAGAAAAATTCCTAACAAACCGTGTAAATGAACACAAAGAGAAAGGTCATGTCTATAGACAACCCTGATGGAAAGCGAATCATACAGATGGAATCAAGATGTTCATAGAGCTTGGAGCACACCAGTGCGCAAGAGACAGAGATATTAGTAGATAATTAAGAGGAGAAAAAGTTACCCCGGGAAGTTGACCAGCTAGAACACCCAAAAACCCTGTAGTTCCAACTACGGTAAAGAGAAAAGCAGCCTGCATCACTGAAGAAAATCAATTTAATTAACAAGTACCATGATTTACTCCAGGGTTTGTGATGATAAATGCTCAGGTCATCTCATTCCATTCTGGAAACCTCCAGGCTATTAAGAAATGGCAAAGGAATAGAAGCAAAGACACAAATTGGCATCCTATTGTAATAATCAGACCTGACGCAAAAATGAAAAAGAATTATCAAGCTAATAAGAACTTCGCCCCAGAATTTCTGCTATCATATGCTCTAGAAATTACCAAACCTCACAAATCCCTGTGAACACCCGCCAATTGAGACCAGAGTATGCTTTAAATGCAACGAAACGAATGAGACACAAGTTCCATGAAACTTACATCATTTCTGACACTAGGGATAGCAAGGTTCTCGGCATTTTTTATTCCAAGAGTTGTCAGCTCTCGTAGAGACGTCTGTTACAGAAATTTTCAGATAGTTACATGATATATTTCCCCATGTTAAGCTACTAGAAACTACACAATTTTCTAAGGAATATAAATATTCTTCTACATGAATTTGTCGGACCGCATATGTGAAGTCATTAAAAGTACCTAGGTGTTTTCGGAGACTAACGTGCATCAATCAGTGTGATTGAGGTGTACATTGCCAGCAATCAGCATGGCTGTTCTGAGAAATAGATTTGAGGCTTTAGGAGTTGTTATGATTAGTTGCAGCCTGTCATATATTAATCAGAAACTAATCTTGGACTAGAACTGTCCAGAAATAGACGCTGAAGGGACTTGAAGAAAGATTCAAAAAAAAAAAAATATTAACATTTTATATGTCATGCCAAAATTTCTCTATCCTATAGTGTAGTGAGGTTAATGTTCGGATAGAGCTACACAAAACTTCATATTTGTTGTTGAGACTGACCGTACGGCGCGAGACATATGGTTGAGAACTCCACTTTTTGGCCCAACCAATTTCACTCAACTGATCAAGTGCCTTTTTAACTGCATCGCTATCCTTCTACATTGAACCAAAAACATATGTTAGAAGTGATTCAAGAAACAGAAATATAAAGGCAAAAATATTCTACTTCATGAAGTCATTGTCATGTTTAAGGGAGAGACATTTAGCATGCATAGGTGGGTGGCATTGAAGAAAAATGCAGTAAGCATTCTTGTCTCCCCTGCTCTATACTATGATGAAATGAAAGACTTCAAACTAGTACATACACTCTACACTGTACATCCCAACCCTTAAAATTTATCGTTGCCTAATCATCTAGCTGTTTGTTCATCAGTACTACTTCCTCCACCCACTTCATATGGATTCTCAATTTCTTATTACTACTAGATTTTTGTCGGATTATTGTTGGTTACAACTTTTACGTATATTTGTAATTGAATCTCATTGTCCAAGCGTAAAACTTAGTGATGATGAAAATTTCAAGTAAGCAAATCCACGAGTCATAAATTTGACATCCATCCAAACTCGTGCTTGAGATGCATTAATTCTTGTGACACATAATCATCAATTAGGCGTACTAAATAATTGGCTGCTGGCAAATTAAATTACAGTACACGTGGGAAGTTGAAATCAAAATTCAGTACAAAACAAACCTTTTCAACGGCGGATTGGAGAGTGGTGAGATCGATGCCAGGAGCAGTTGAGGAGGAAGCTCCGACGTAGAATTTCCTGGGTTTTATGAGACAAATATGATTGTGCGGTGAGTTAAATTGGTTGAGATATGATGAGAGAGAGAAGGACATTTTTCTCTATGTCGCTTCGCTTGCTTGGAAGATGGTTGATTTGATAAGGTTTGGCGGGGGCGAGAGGGAAATAGATAGACAAACATTACTTACTAGAATCGTGTACATTCCACTTCCACTAGTTCAAATATGGATTTAGGAATTTTTTTTTTTTTTTTGCCCCTTTTTTTCTTCTTGATAATGAACTCTTCAAACTTCTGAATTAGTAGCATTTTCGTCCTCATGGTTCTAGTTCAAAAAAGCCAATTCTAAAAGTGCGAAAAGTTAAAATTACAAGCGAATAAGTTTTTCTTAAGAGGCTAATAATTTCGTCGTATGCTTTATATTTTTATTTTTTTTGAAATAGAAATTATTGCATTACATTGGAGAAGTATGCCTACTAAGTACTAAGAGTGTTTTGCATGATTTCCTTCGTACTGGACTGGAGTGGATAGAGCGAGGGATTATGTAGAAATATAAATGAGTTATTGTACAACACATTGGGTTCTTGTATTTGCATTATCATGGAATATTAGTTCCCATTTCAATGGCCCATAATATGCTTACAGAAAAATGTATTTCGGAATAATTATTTTTTTTATAATGTGTGGATAAAAAATAAGGAAAATGTTGGGTATTTTAGTGATACCCAAATAATCCCTAGGCAATGATGAAAAATCGCGGCATGTTTATCTTCATAGGCTATAAGTTCGGGGATTGAAGAATATTAAAATCCACACCACAAATGATGTAGCCTAATCCCGTTGCATATTTTGAGGAAATTGGCCTATTAGGCTAGGTGCTCAATACCCAATTTTGGAGATAATTTAAATTGGGAATTCTATCCATTTTCTCACGCGGAAGTTAGATGATTATATAATTCTTATTCTTGGTAACCATTACAGTTTTCTTGAACTCTATCTTGGAGAGAAAAATCTGGAAATTCGTTTGTCCATTTTGCCTATAAATTGAAGTCTCTTGTTCTCATTTTGACAAACCAAAAGCTGAAGAAAAAATCGGCTTCTTCCTTCCTCCCTTTGCCTTTGTGTGCATCTTCTTCCTGCCTTTGTGTGCAATTCTCTCTGCTTCCAAGATTCTCCAATTTGGTGTTCAATATGTAGCTTAAAGGGCCACAACAAAAGATATCATTCTAGACTTGATGCACCTTTTGACACAAGTAGTTAATTGAATTTATATTGTTAATTTTAATTCAAATAACAACTTATCGTTTTTTTTTCCTATCTCCAGAACTGGTACAAGGGACATTTGGAGCCAATCAATACGGACATGCACACTTCGGAGGACTTGAGAAGAAATGTAAGTACTTATAATGGCTAATGTTTATCATTTCATGTTGAAAGTGTTGGTTTAATGATGTTTTGTTATTTTCATTGATAGGGAAAACTAGTTCCCGACCGAGGGAATGGATCTAGTTCGAGCCAAGCACACGATGAAGTTCGCGATTTTCACTCCATGCCAACTCCCAGATTAAGCAGCAATTTGTTGTTCTCGAAGATGGGCCAACTCCTTCTGTCCCTAATTGTGGAGCATCCTTGATAGAGCAAGTCGAACTTCAAGAAATGGATGCTAGTGGTCATGCGGGGACACCAGATTTTTTATGGCTGCATGTACCTGTTATGCATATAATTCTGGCCGATGTTTTTGTGCCAATGTTGCTACTGGTTTTTATGTGATGTACAGTCGTCCTAGTCTTGGTATTTTTTTGATGGTGTTGGCTGTTTTTGGATGCACATATTATAATCAGTGTTCTAAAATGCGCCAAAAGGCGCCGCCTAGGCGCGATGCGCCGAGAAAAAGCGTCAAATTGGAGGTATGCGTGTAAAAATGCGGTCAAACTTTTTTGTTGACCGCCTAGGCGCGAATAGGCAGCACAATACGCGATTAGGCGCGAATAGGCGGCGCAATGCGAGATTAGGCGCGAATAGGCGGCACAACTTTCTAACTTTTATCATATTTTGTTAGTTATCATATTGTATGTTGATAACTT
>CAIGRF010145944.1:0-10659 GCA_903798235.1 Fraxinus ornus
CTTTAAAACTCAAGTTCGAAATAAATGGTATAACAAAAATAAGTTAATAATATTCATAATGTGTAAATTTTTAAAAACTTAAATAACTTCATCTAATAAAGTCGTGCCACCACTGCCCGTTAAATTCGACAGTCTCCGAAATCTGCAAATGTGGTTAAAATAAAGGAATGATTATTTCGATGAAATACTCAGTAGACTCATTACCGATAATTAATTTACAGAATAATTGAACAAATAATTATGCAATTTATACAGTGGCATCATCATCATCATCATCATCATCATCATAGGCTCATTTTCTTAAAATAAATCATCGGCTCTTTAAAATCATAGGGTGTGGGTAATCTCGTTTCACGCATTTAAGCACATAAGTTATGCATAACATCATTTTATCTCATAAGAGATAGTCTCGTCTTTTCTCATGCATTAAAACATATAAGTTTTGACAATCATAACAACATCATTTATCTCACAAGAGATATTCTCATTTAATGCATTAAAGCATATAAATCACGTAAAGTCACATAATACATGCAATTATAATTTAAAATAATTAATGGGGGCGAGTCTACCTCAATTTATCTCGAGTTACGTGCAAAGTGGAGCGAAAAGTAATCTCAAGCTCTTAATCGTCCGTACGTTTCGTCTAGCCAAAATAGGAAATAAGTATCGAATTAGTATTTCGAAATTTTAAAGTTTTAAAAATGATAAAATAAAATTTAGGGACTTAATTGAAAATTTATTGAAACTGATAATAAAAGTTTAAGGACTGAAATTAAACTTTTCTAAAATAGGGACTTAATTGGAAATTTATTGAAACTGAAAATAAAAGTTTAAGGACTGAAATCAAACTTTTCTAAAATATGGACTTAATTGAAAATTTATTAAAAGTGAAAATAAAAGTTTAAGGACTGAAATTAAATTTTTCTAAAATAGTGGGCTAACTGTGGAAAAACAAGGACTCTAGGGGCTATTTCATTAAAAAAAAATGAAACTCTGGGGACTGAAATAAACACTTTTAAAACTTGGGGCTAAAGGGATAAATTTTTAAAATCAAAATTTAACAAATATCTCACTCACTCACTCTCTCTCCCCCATTTTCGATTTTCATAGTCCAGAAAGAGAGAGCGGTGACGGGGACGGGTTCTGCCATTCCCCCTGATTCTGTCAATGCCATCGTTGAGTGGTGGCACCGGTGTGTGGGTAGAGGTGGTTGGGGGCTTTTTGGCGCACGGGTTGAAGGTAAACCGCGGCCTTAGAGGTTTGGTTTTTGGGTTTCTCCGGTGGAAATCGAGTCGGAGGAGGATGTAAGTTATGGGTTATGCTATTTCTTAATTTTATGTGGCTATTGGTGGAAGTGGGGCTGTCGATTGGGAGTGAAATGTGGCGGCAATTTGGTGTTGATTGGGGTGAAGTGTGGCGGTCGATTGGGGTGAAAATGGTGGTTGTTCGTATGGTGGTTCTGTTTGGAGATGGTGGTGGCAAAATGGTGAAGTTGAGTAGCTGGAGCTTGGTGTTTGGCTGCAGCAGTTGGTGAATTGCAGCTTGTGTGGTGATGGTGGATTAGGGTTGCAGTGTCGAGTTGGTGATGGTGGATTTGATTGAGGCAGGGATTTGCAGTGTGAAATTGGTGATGGTTTGCAGCTCGTGAGTTTCCTGTTGATGCTAGAAATCGATGTTCTAGCATTAATAGTGAATTTACAGTAAAAATGGATTGAGGAACAATTTTGGGGAAGATGAATTTTGCGTGAGGTGAGGGAGATGGGGTTATATGAACAGTAATAATTTAGGGCACAAATCTCTAGGAGCTTAAATGGGCCAGAAAGTTTGGCTGTAAGGATTTTCAAATTGGGTTTGAGTAAATTGGGCTAAATAATCCAGATTCGGGCTATTAAAATTTTGGACCCTAAATAATAAAATATTGTACTTAAAATTATTAAAATCTGGATTTTAAAATGAAATGATAAGGAATTTGATACTTTAAAATTATTCGAGATTGGACTCGACTTGAAGTAGATTTAAATTTGTTTTAAAATGTTCAGAAATGGATTCGATTAGAAATAGATTTAAATTCGTTTTACAATGGCTAGACGAACACGTTTTAATTTTAACGTTTGGGGTTAAAATTTAGCGACACATTTTTCGAGAAAAATAATTTTATATTATTTAAAATTTTCGATCGCTGCAGAGTCATTCCTTTACATTGCATTCTTTGAATTAATTACTAAAATCATCGTTAGATTAGTTAAAAATATTGATTATAAAATTCATCCATCTAGATAATGTAAATGCTAAAATAATTGTAGTACTTAGTATAAAATCAAATATCAATCTCTGTGGGTTCGACACTCTTACTCCAATACTATATTATAAAACTTGACACCGTATACTTGCGGTATAATTCACGTTGCATAAAATACATGTTAGTCATGATTTGGTTGGAGCTGTTGCACGAGAAAATGGACAGTGTTCTTACTAACCAAAATCTTTGTCTATCGAGATCAACCGTCCTAGGGGTAGACTTTTACCTTCTTCGTATATTTATTGCTTTGTCCTTTTTGTGTTTTATCTCTTTGTTATTTCTATGATTGTAACTTTGTCATGGCTTTATTATTTGAAGTGATAGATTTTTATCATGCAGCTGTTGAGATAGCACAATTGGCAGTGGCAATATAATTGAAGAATAAAAAACAAAGGAATCATGTTGCGGTTTCCATGTTGGTTCAATACTTGCTCGCCCTTGCACTAGACTGTCCACTAACACAATAGTTAATTGATAAGTGCATTTTGTGTACTTATTCGAGCCATAATAATAAGTTTTTATATTGTCAAAATATTGATTTCTACTTAATTTTGATTTATTTCCTTTTGTTTCGATTTGGACCTATTTCTAAGCATTTGGCAAAGAATGGAATTAAAAATAGAGGAAATCTAAAGTTCGAGGACTAAAGTGCAATATCTTATAGTTGATTCGAACCACAAAATGATGATTGAAGATCAATACGATCAATTTGATGGAATCAGAAGCCAAATGAGTGAATTATAATCAAAGTGTTTTTACAAATCAGTTTTTAGCCGCACATGTTATGCTTCATATTTCTTATCTCAGATTGAGACTCATTTTTGGCATATTGAATGTTCAAATAGGAAATTGATATTTTAAGAAGAACTATAGCCCTTTGAGCTAGTTATACAATGCACTTTGAATCACTTCAATCCGATATCGAAAAAGAAAGTTATCACAAAGATAATAAAGTTAAAATTCTAGAAAATAAAAAAATAGCCTGAGTATTGCCTAGGCGTCCGCCAAGGCCAATCACGGAATAGATTTTTTTCCTTTTTCAAATTTTTCACTTCTACAAGGAATCTTGTTCTTGGGCTTTTATTTGGACGACTTTTGGAGATCTTGAAACTACTTTTTAGCGGAGTAAAAATACAAATTGTTAACTTCAAATTAGGGTTAAACAATTGATTGCTTGGAGAGACGAAGTACAAAGACAAATTTGAATCAAAGAACTTTGGATGATGTTTTTTTTTTCTTTTGTTTTCATTCCCTTATCATGTTAGGCTAAATTAGCTCTGTGCTAAGATTATGATGAAACTTGTATCATGAACCTTTAATTCTTTATTTTATTTCTTTTGACATTTAAAGAACGTTTTTTTTTGAATGGTTACCAAGGATTTATTCTTCTCTACAATTATATGCACAATAGTTGAACGAGTATTGTGACATGTTTTACCTTCAAGAGATTGAAAATAAGTTAGATATAATGTCAATTATTGTAGAGCCCGATAGATGATTGAAATATACCGCTATACTCTATGTCATATTTAATTATTTACAAATCCTTAATGCATTCTTATATGTTCGTATCCTTCATAAAAGTATAGTTGGATCACATACAAGGATATGTTTAATTCTACTCAAAAGAGATTGTCAAACAAATTAGAAATATTATCGATCTTCATAATTGAACCGTGTTGTTTAATTATAAGATTTTGTTTAATTATAAGATTTGGGGTTAAAGTGGATTGATATAAGGGGATTTAGAATTCTAGTGGGTTTTACATTATCATATTCTAATCACACTTGCATTACTACAAGTTTGAAATGGTTTTATTTAATTCAGATCTTGCATTCATACGTAAATTAGTTGGTTACTATTTAGTTATAGAAAAATCACAGAATTCCATTGTTTCGGTTAATGCTAAGTCACTTTGGACTTAAATCAATACAATCTCTATGGGTACAATACTTGGATTCAAATTCATTTTATTACTTGTTAACGATCCCGTACTTGCGATATTACAAACGACAAATATCTTCTTAGCAAGGATTTTATGTCGTTGCTAATGATTGTATTTGAGTTTATTTTCATTTACCTTGGCACTAATTCGATCATTTTTTACTTTTATATAATTTCTCTATTTCAATTTATTTCATGGCTCGTACTGCTTATCATTCAAGATTGTTCTGCAAAGTTCGAGAGACAATGAACTAATACCAATTGATCTCAAAATCAAACATACTTTTCATTGTAGGCGAAGAGAAGAACAATAACAAAAGACCAAAATCAATAACAAGAGATGATCAATGAACAAAATAATTTGGTTATTCAAGTAAATGAAGTAGTGGTTTCAGATGAAGGGGATATGCTAGTTAGGGATTTCACGACTCCGCAAATCATTCAGAGCCAGTCTAGCATCATTTATACTCCGTTTGGACAGCAAAACTTTTAGTTGAAGACCAACGTCATCTATTTCTTTTAGAATGGACATCAATTTTATGGTGGGCATTTGGGAATCTACACAAGCACGTCTCTCAATTTCTGGAGATATGTTAACACTTCAAATATCAAGGGATTTTAGATGATACTATCAAGTTGAGATTATTATTTTCACATACTCTACGTGATATATCTCTTGAATGGTTAGACTCAAATACTATTGCCAGTATGACATACCTGGAATGACTTGGCTTAAAAGATTTGCACAAAATTCTTTCCAGCAGCTAAGATAGCATAGTTGAAGTATGACATATCCATATTTTGGCAAGAAGAAATCGAATAATTTGATGAAGCTTGGAACAGGTTCAAGAGCATGCTTTGAGAATGTCCTCATCACGACAACACAAAAGGACTCGAGTTCCGATATTTTTATGCAGGTCTACTTCCATCATACAAGAGTGTGGTGGACTTATCATCCAATGGCTCCTTATTCACGAAGACAATCGACGAAGCCTTGTAATTATTTGAAAGAGGAGCTTATAAGGTATTGTTTGCAAAAATTGACTTATTAGTTCATAACAGTAAGAGCATATCATAGTCAACTAATGCAGAAAGGCCAAGTAACTAAATTGTGAAGAATCGAGATCAAATCATATTACATTAGATTGTCCAATTCTTATACAAAATACTGAATACATCGAATATGTACAAAGGGGTCGCGCCAACAAAATAATCCATATTATGACACTTTAAACCCTGGTTGGAGGAAGCATAAAAAATCTTCTTGCAGTAATCAAAATCACACTAAATTGCTAGGTTATCGATATCAGCAATCCAAGAAGAGAATTCCTTTGGAAGAGATGTTTTACAAATTTAAGGAAAAAATGTAGCATATAGAGGCAAAAAATCAATTCATGAGAAAGACTGGGACAACCTTTCAAAATTAGATTGCTACAACCAAGAACCTAAAAACTCAGATGGAACAAATGGTATTTGCTATATAAGGCAGGGCACCATTGCTAAGCAATACTAAAACAAATCCTAAACAGAAGGTAATGGTCATAAGTGTTTTAGAGAATGAAATAATGGAGGATCCACCTATGAAAGCACAAAAGAAGAAGCTTGAAGAAGAGAACTTCAGAAAGCTTCATATCAATATCCCGTTGCTTGAGGCCATATCTCAAGTACCAATCTATACAAAGTTCTTGAAGGAGATATTATCGTAGAAAAAACCTAATGAATTTGAAACCATTACTCTAAATGAGGAGTGCAGCGTTATCTTGCAACACAAACTATCTCCTAAATTAAATTATCCAATGAGTCTCAAAATACCTTGCTCAATATGAAATAGTTATACTTTAAATTAAAATGCTTTTTGTGATTTGAAAGCAAGTATAAATCTAATGCATCTTTTGTCTATAGGAAATTAGGTTTAGATGATGCTACAATCTTCCTTCAATTGGCAGACCAATCAATCAAACACCTCTAGGAATGATTGAGAACATTCTAATAAAAGTGGGCAAGTTCATATTTCCAACGGACTTCTTTGTCTTAGACATAGAAAAATATTTGGAGGTATCACTGATCTTAGAACAATCATTCTAATCCACAAGTCGGACCGCTATGGACTTCAAAGCAGGTGAGCTAACCTTGAGAGTGAATGAAGAGCAAGAAAATTCAAGGTTTGTGTTACTGTTAAAAAGCCATCCCATAATAAGAAAAGCCAAAAAATTAAAGAGGAAGAAATAAAGGATTATAAAAAGTGTCCGCATAGGAAGGGAATAGATGGAATCATTGAAAACCATAACGATGAAGAAAGAGTTTTTCAAGTTTGGAGAATCGAGAAAGGGATTGGCAATGTTGAACATGGCGTTAATGACTTTGTCAGTGCAGTCAACTTTAAACCACCATGATCAACTCCTCCACGAAATCTAGTTAAAGACTTTAAATTAAGCGCTTAATGGAAGATAACCTATTTTTCTATCCCCTTTCACTTATTTTGATTGACTATTACATTACAAGTAGCTTTAGGAATTACATTAGTATTTTAGTGACTTTTTTTTTTTTTTTAAACTGTTGCATTTAAATGGTTTTTTTCATTACATTATAGGTGGTTTTCAAGTTCATCGTAGACACTCGAGCACGAGGTAGGGCTAACATTTCAAATCAATCCTAACAAGACATTGGCCCACCACTTCAGCCTGTACATCTATCATCGGGGAATTTCTGATCTTTTACACCCTTATTTTGCTAATTTTTCCCTTTACATTGGGGACAATGTAATGTTTTAGTTTGGGGTGGGCTAAGTATTATAATACGTATTTGTTTTCAACTGCTAATCGGGTCTATATAAATGTTTTTAAATTGAAAAACTTGAAAGTAGTGTCTAATATAGCATTAAACGACTTACGTGCTAATGATGATACTTATTTGTTTGAGTACTGATTTAGTTGGAATACTAGAAGATACCATAACTAATGTTTTTAAGTTGAGTACTTATCCATGTTAGACTTGATTATTTGAGCATATAGCCATTGACTTAATTATCACTTATGTTGGGACTTGACTTGATTATGTGGATTGAGCTGTTGATATTGTTGAACTAGGCTTGAGTTGAATTCCTAGATCCATAATACAGTAACCAATTTGTTAAAAAACATTTTGATGGTAGGAAGGCTAGTGCTTATATTCATAAAGGTTTGATGGTTTGGAGTTCTCGGATCCCACGTTTGGTTGAAGGAGTTTAAATGAAGGAGTCTAAGATGGGCGCTGATCATTTTTAAAATTCGTAACCTTTATAACTCGAGTTATTAAGCTTGCTAGGGTATCTAAAACCTGGTATCATATAGTCATCTAATTTGAGAATCATTGACCTAAACTCACTATGTGACTTTATGAAATACTTATCATGTTCCTTCTAGATTTACAAGTATCTAATCCTTATCACTTTTGTGTGGAAAAATACATTATAATGATTTTAGAAATACATGTGCTAGAAATACCTTTGGGATTAGAGAGAAAAACATAAGAGTGATTTTGCACGTTGATCACATGAGGATTAATATTATGAGTAAATCAACAACACGAGATTGGTTGTGTTCAAGTATTGATGTGAGTTCAATACTGGCTAATCACACACACATTGGAGATCGAGCATCAGATAAGTAAAATTTATTTTTGATGTTGTTTGAATCTTTCTAAAATGTTAACTGAAATTCGAACCAAAGGCATAAGTGAAATACTTCAACGTTGAGTTTATTATTCGTAATTTGCTTAGGGAAGTCATGTGGTTTATGCCTAAGGTTTTTTTTTTTTGTTCGAGGATGAATAAAGATTTTAGCTTGTGGGTCTTGGATGAGTGCATTTTGTGCACTTATTTAGGCCATATAACTAAACTTTTATATCGTTAAAGTGTTGATTTCTAATTAAATTAGGTTTAACTCATTTTATTCAGTTTTGGATTTGTTTATAAGCATTTGGAAAAGAATGGAAGGAAAAATATCCAATAGTTGATTTGAATCACAAAATAATGATTTAAGATCAGACAAGATCAATTGGATGGAATTGGAAGTAAAAAGAGTGAATTATAGTTAAAGTATTTTCATAAAACAATTTTCAACTGCACAAGTTATGCTCCATATTTTTCGCCTCGGATTGAAACTCATTTTTGGCATAGAAAATATTCGAATTGATAAAATTGATATTTCAAGAAGAATTGTAGCCATTTGAATTAATTTTCCAACTCATCTTGAATCAGCTCAATCGAATACTTGTAGAGAAAGTTATAGCCAAAATATTGACTGATGTATAGAGACAAAAAAATCCGCGCGTGAAGACAACTTTTCTTATTCGATTGGAACTCTTTTGGAAACCAATTTGGACGTGATTTTCAACCAATTCTCGGCTCCTACAAATGTTTAACAGCAGAATACATATGGAGAACCTCCCAAAACCTAAAAATCTCTATATTATACATATTTTGGAGGCGAAAAATATGACTAACAACTTGGAATCAAGGGGAATTGCATGTGATATTGAAGATTTTTCATACGGATTCAAGATTCACATCAAGAACGTGGAAAACTCCCAATTCTTCATTATTTCTTCTTTCCGGGTGATGATTTTCCAATTTTTCCTTTGTAATTTAATTTTAAATATGCTAGGCTAGTTTTTTCATTGTATTGGATTAATGNTTGACATTCAAAGTACGTTTTCAAATTTTCAATGGTTTTCATAGGTTTATTCTTCTCTAAAATTATCTGCGTAACACTTGTATGAGTATTGTGACTTGTTTTAATCGAAAGAGAAATTGTCACATGTAAAGCTAGATTTAATTCTACTCGAAAGAGAGATTGTTAAATAAATTAGGAATATTATGAATCTTCATAATTGAATTGTGTCGTCAAATTATAAGGTTTGAGGTTAAAAGAAAATTGATATAAGAGGATTTAGAATTCTAGTGCGTTTTACATCATCATATTCTAATCACAATGGCATTAATTGCAACTTTGCATTGATTTTAGTTAATTTAGGTCTTGCATTAATAGTAAATTAGTTGATTACAATTTAGTTGTAGAAAAATCACTAAATTCAATTATTTCGGTTAAGGCTAAGTCACTTGGAACTTAAACCAATACAATCTCTACGAGTACGATTCTTGGACTCAAACCTATTTTATCACTTGTTAATGATCTGTGCACTTGAGGTTTTACAAATGAACAATATTTTCGTAACATTGATTGGTACTCCAGTCACTATCATGCCTACCACTATCTGTGAATCTTGAAGCACGTTGTGAGGCGACGATGAAGGCGCAAAAGGAGTCAATCGAGTTCAAAGAGTTGATGACTATGTTTGGAGCCAAATTACTTCTTCTGGGATATGACAAGTTAAAGTATGGTTATCTAAGGAATATCTGAACATTAATTAACTTGAGCGGGTTCACTTCTTTTATGGACTATAAAGGATCAGAAGGCGATGATGTTAATGGTGATGAGAACATACCGTCGAATATCCCTTAAACAATTTCCTACTTGAATATGTTCATCACTTTTATAAAAAAAAAATATAATTCTACTTCTAGAAAGGTCTTGATATATTAAGCACCGTTCAGTGCCTCGGTTTATGTTTTAAAATGTTGGGTGCCTTAGGGTACGATGATCATTCTTTTCTGGGCCATCTCCAAAATGTTGGTTTCCATTGTTGCTTATATGCATATTTCCTTTCATATATTTAACGATCCTTATGATGAAGTCGTAATTTTACTACCTTCATGCACATGATTTTATGTGTGATACATAAAATCAGAAGGCTATGATGATGGTGATGGTGATGGTGATTAGGACACATCATTGAATATCTCATAAACATATTCCTACCAAAGAATCACGTCCATCTTTATTTTTAAAAAAAAATTAATTCTACTTCTGGGAAGGTCTTGATATATTAAGCACCTTTCAGTGCATTGGTTTATGTTATGAAATGTTGGGCACACTCGGGTACGACGATCGTTCTTTTTTTGGCCATCTCTAGAATGGTAGTTTCCATTGTCGCTTATATGCATATTTCCTTTCATATTTTTAATGATCCTTGTGATGATGTCGTAATTTTACTACCTTCATGCATCTGATTTTATGTATGATACATAAAATTAGAAGGCGATGATGATGATGATGGTGATGGTAATTAGAACACACTGTTCAATATCTCTTAAACAATTTCCTACCCGAATATGCTTCATTTTATTTTTCCAAAGAATCACGTCCATCTTTTTATTTTAAAGAAAATTAATTATACTTCTGGGAAGGTCTTGATTTATTAATGTGAGTGAAATCCACGATCTTTGCACCAAGATTCCGGGCTCAGTCTCGATCTATCAACACCACAATAGAAAACCCGATCCCAAACTCCTCCCAAACGGTTGCTTCTCCTT
>CAIGRF010146073.1:0-10596 GCA_903798235.1 Fraxinus ornus
GGGTTTTTACATGGGTCACTACTGTAATGTCCCAATGCCGCATCTTATATTTTCTGATCTTCAGATCAGTTTCATCTGTAGCTCTAGTTGAAGGAATCTAGGCTTGCCAGTTTTTTAGCTTTTGTGCAAAATACAATTGATCCAAATGTAGCCCCCGTTTGGGCTCCATTTTAGAAAAATAATACATTTCTCTCTATCTTATTTTCAACTATACATTTTCCAATTTTTTAACCACACATTCTCCCAAAAAACCACTATTTCAAAATACATTCTTTCCCCCAAAATCTATTTTTAACGGAAGCCCAAATAGGGGAGTAATTATATTGACCTCAAACCATCAAATATGGGTTTGTATGTAGATATGCAATTATCATCCAGAAGAAATAGTAAGGAACACACTTCTTTCTACGTGAACATATAAAGTTAATTATAGCAAATTTTTTATCTGTTAGTATTCTGACCGATTCTTGTTTCAATTTAAAGAATCATCACTCTAAAGATTGATTATCGCCCAAACTATTGAACTAAGTATTAGAATGACATTTGAAGTTAGCTCAAAATATTCAGTTCCTCTGGTCCATTGGATTTAAGGTCAATAACGTGTTGTCATATCTTATTCATTACTTTCAGTCTTGGTGTTGTAACAGAAATAACCTGAAAAGATTGGTGTCTTTTTTAAAGTTCTAATGGTATTGAGTTCCTTATTATAAAAAAAAATACATCTTGACTAATATAACTATGTAATACAGCTGAACTTTTTGGGGTCCAGAAGACCAAACACCTACACCAAAGGCATTGGCCATCTTATCCTAGACTTAAGCTAAGTGATTATGCATGGAAACATTTTTCCTAAAAGTCTGTTACCGATAGGTGCAACTGATAGACTTAGAAAAAGAAAAATAACAGGTTACAAGGGCAAACAACTACCTTATATGAATTGACTGCTCCTTTGAGGCTCTAAGGCTTGAATCTTCTGGCGGAAGTAGTTTGCACAAAGCCAGTGCTTCCTCAAAATCGCCTGATGCTGTTAGTTGTACAATCTGCGGGATAAATAAACAATTTTCATGTAATTGTTATTAGGTTCAACAGTGAGATAGATTTTCTAGGCTCTCTCAACCAGTTAGTTCTTCTTTAAAAACGTAACATTCATATCATACTATAGAATCTTCTTCATTCGAAAAGTTAGAGAACAGGAGGGCAGGAAAACTTTAAATTTCAATTTCTATCATGCTTTGACGTAGACAGTCATTATGTTCCACGACCAAACCATAATGAAATTGTTGACACGACATTGATACAGAATGCTGTGTTGTTTTAGACACAACATCGCTTCAAGAACTAGCAATCGCCAAAATCATAAATGGACACAATGAAGGAAACTTTGCTGGGACGATCAATTTTATACTGCTTTGTCAAAAAGGATCGTACTAAATTGGTTTCATGGTTCCCAACACCAAGTTCCTAACACTTTGCCATTGCAATCACAAAAAATCTTCATGACAGAACAGACTATCGGAAATACATATTTCAAAAAAAGATGGAAGTTCATTGGATTCTCTAGATTGTTATATACCTGAGCACCAAGAGGAACAGGAAACAAGCCATAAACAGAATTGTCTACAGCTACAATAATAACATGGTTGCTTTGAAGGAGCCGGCGAACATTTCGGAGAACAACCGTTTGTACCAATGGATAAGGAGATCGAAGGGACCGTATCTGCATATTCAGTAAAACTAGAACTGAAGAAATGCAGACAGTAAAAGGAGGAAAAAAAAATCATTGTTTGAAGTTCAGGATACCTCAATGTGTCTTGGTAAGAGACCTACAGCATATGGCTTCTCAATGATAACGGCTGCAGGAGCCTCTGACCAACAAATCCTGCCTTCCTGGAGAAGCTTTCCATTTTGGTCAACAAACACACCGATATTATCCTGAAGGAAATGTAAACAGCTTATTTCTGTTATTTTATTGAGATGGATGCTAAAAGACACTAATTGACAAATAAAGAAGGATATGATATTGTAGTAGAGATATAACTATTCAGAACAAACTGAATAAAAGAGAGCAAAGAATTGATAATGGAATAAATCCTTCAAACTGAAGTTATAACAAGAGTTTATTCTCAACATCTAGCTTGGGTTTTGCCTAGACGTATTGAGGACGCGGTGCGGGCTTAGAGAAGGAAACTTCGTGATACGGATAGCAACCTTGTTTGGAATCTTATCCCGGGTTGCATTGTTTGGTGTGTGTGGAGGGAAANACAACCGATGTTTTAAAGATCAAATACGGACCACAGAGCAAATTAGAGAATTATTTTATTTGACTTTGTATATTTGGTTTAATGCTGCGACTAGTAATCCTATAGAGGGACTGCCTAACTTCATGTCTTTTTTTTTCTTGTATGTCTAGATAATACACTTCCTGTGTATTCTTTGTGATAAATAAAACTTTCTGATTACCTATCAAAAAAAAAAAAGAATTTGTCAATGCAAATGAACTTTATCTATATGCTGTGACCGCATGCATGTTAACAATACGGGGATGCTGACAACTCTTGCATATTGATCATTTTCCCACAGAAATCATCTCCTGAGAGCAAACCCAGACAGTGATATGTACATATGTGCTGTATTAATCATATCGAAGTGAACAGAAGCATACATAAGGTATATATGTAAAGGTTGACCATTTTCATGATTTATTTTCCCAGGTCGATCTCCACTCTTCATTGCTATCACAGACCATGAATTCCATCTCATATCAGACCCAGTGATTAGAAGCCCCAAATCTTATCCTGTGCAGTAACACTGGCTTTTGAATAAAAAACTCCAAAAGAATTGGGTATAATCTTCAAATTTTCCATGTCTCACAAAGTTGCCCAAGAAAACTTATCATTACCAGCAAGGACATGCTAAAAATGGTCATATGTGCAAGAGTTGAAGTAGCAATAAGTAAAACAAAACAAAAAAAGGTCTCCATCATAACAAGAGTACACATATGCCTTAACTAGGATAAGAAATTAAATTTGTGTTGGCTGCAACAGAACATCAGAACTGTAGAATGAACATCAAGGAATGAACTAAAAGTAAAAGATCATATTTAACTTTCAAGCTTGTTTCCTTGAAATAACTGCTGCAGATTTGCAAAAAAGAAAGATGTTTGCATCTTGCATGATAGGGTTATAATCTCAGTCAATAGATTTTTGAAGTAGTGTTCAATTGTGCCTTCACAACTAGACGAACACTCGTCTTACCTTGCAAATAAATATTGTGCACACAACATGACTGAGTTTTTTATAGAAGTCCTATTTCGAAAATAAGGCTTTAGAGAGAGAGAGAGAGAGAGAGAGAGAGAAATAGCTGCCTCCTATTGTTTAAAAAAAAAACAGCGAACCGGCTCGGCTCGCTAAGACTCGAGTCGAGAGCTCGGTTCGAGCTCAGATTTTTAAGCCGAGCTCGAGCCAAAAAAAAAAAAAAAATCGAACCATTTTTACTCGAGCAGAGCCCAAGTTTCGAGTATTGGCTCATTGACATCCCTACATGGTTGTCTATATTGAAAAAAATGTATTTGATTAAGTTGAAAATGATGTCATGATATGGCATTTTCAGAGTACGAAAACCCGTAGAGAATTGTAGATGTTTATTTTGATAATTTTAATGATAGTGTACTTTGTTTCAATGGACACATTGAACTTACTTCGTGGCTCCGCAATTGGCCTCACCAACTCCTATTTCTACTCATCTATGGGAATATCTGATTATAAATTCCAATCAATGTATTTATCAGAGAATTAAATAAATCAATTCAGTGAATAATAAACAAGGTTGACCAGCATACTACACCGCAACAAATAAGGGCGTGTTCGATCTTGCTTAAAATCCAATTAAAATTGAAAATATGGCCGTTATTGGGTCCCACTCATCTAATAAAAGTCAACAATAATGGCTAGTTTTTAAATTTTAATCCGATTTTAATCTCTACCGAACACGCCCCAAATAACAAAGAGATTAGAAAAAAATCTTTTTTGTAAGAAAGTAGCAATAGAAGTTATATAATTGGCCAAGTTGATCAAACATAGATACTTTTATGTTTTGATTGTTGCATTATCCAAGCATGACAAGGGGATAGATTGTTTATTCTCTTCTTGATTTTTATATAATTAAGTTTCTACAGAAACATAGTTCATTAAATCTGTATGGGCAACATTTCCCTGAATAAACTATGACGGATTCCATCATTGTATATTGCGTAAGTATTATATACACGCCTTCAAAGTGTTATACTCCGAATGCATCAAAAGGCATATAAAGAACACTTAGATTGAGCCTTAAATGAGTTAAATTCTAGTCTTGGTATCATGTAAATTAGCTACCAATAAGAAATAAATTACCTTCCCCAAAAGAAGTTCTCCAGATGTAAGAGACACCACCAGAGGCGGGGCAATCCTCCCTGAAGGAAACACCTCAGACAAGACACCGTTTGTAGCATTCAATATCATATACTCTCTTCGGATTCCCACACATATATTCTCTCCACACCAAGACATTGACTTAACTGTGTCTGGAACACCAAATTCTTTCACCTCAACAAAACCCCGTCCCCCTGCACAAATAGTGAAACCATCATAAGTTGGATCACCATATACAGCAGAACAGACAGTGCAAAACATATAGAAATATATTTGTGATGCCCACCAAAACTGAACAGCTGGGTTATCCAGAACCAAATAAATCAAGATATGAGTAATTAAGAGATCTAATGCTTCAGTAGATAACTAGAGCATACAAAGGAAACATGTGATAAAACCTCCAAAGGAGAGAGAGAAATTTTCCACAGCTCAAAAAAAAAAACAGCAATGAAGTGGGGATGATTAGGATTTCACCAAGTCAGAAAGAGTTTCTTTGAGAAGTTGGTCCCCTTGATATATAATCATTAGAGTTTGAAAGTAAATCTTAATTCAGTAATACCTAGTCTAATTCAGCCATTCACATCTGAGGTACCTTTCAGTATTGGGTCGAATGTAGTACTCAACACAATCTAGCTAGCTGCCTTCCTAGCCCAACTATAAGATCTTGATCTCACACCAAAATAACATAACTTCCTAGTAGAAGCAACCAAAAGTAAAAAATAAAACAGAATGAAAAAATACTCAGACCCGCATCTTTTTCTTAAATTTTCAAAGAAACTATCGTGCTTTATAAAGCAGTTCAACCGCAAAAAATAACCAAAACTAGAAGAACAAAACCAAAGCAGTCAACATTTAATTAAAGTGAAGCATAACACGGGCAGGTTAGCATAAAAAACGTCATTACCAATAATACAAAGCAGTCAATATCCAAAACGGTATCTGATCCGATGATTATACTTTCAGTCTGGCAGACTGGCCATGCAGTTTCCCTTAGCAAAATATTTCAACATAGACAAACTAAAACTAAATGCGATTACCAAAAAAAAAAAAGAATCCATCTCACAGAGCTGAGCATATGACACACCATATATTGTTTAACACGGTTCTGATTGAAACTCACTCTGTCATTATATAATTCGACTTGGTAACACTCTAATCTTTCATTTGGCAGAAAGACGTTAGCAACTAAAAAACACACAAAGTATGCTTAGTTTAGCTGAAGCTGAAATGCTACAAAAGTAGCCAAAAACTAGCTTCTTTTGACGGTAAGAAAGGTCTTAAAAGTCAAGAAAAGACAAAAAAATTGGCCAATTTTAGCGAAAAGAGCCACCGCATTTTAAAGGTGTACCGTCGTGTCTGAAGATACAAACCCTCTTCTGCCGCGCAAAGCACAGAAACCCCCGCCTCTCGTCCCACGAGTATGCATTCGCACCTTTGGCCTTTGTAATCACCGCCAACATCTCCAAATTCGGAAACCGATGAAACGCGATTGATTCCGATAGCGAGAGCAGTAGCTCCCTCGACTTAAGCACCTCCATTGCGAGCATCGGTTTCTTAGAAAATCCATTTATCGTCCTTTCAAGAACGTACGACTCCTTCTTCAGCTCCGATGCTTGTAAATGAAAATCCGACGTTGGAGATGCAGCGGAGGATTCCGGGGCGTAGATCTTCAGCGAGCCGTCAGAGCAGGCCAAGAGCAACGTGGTGCCATACGATTCGATGGCGTCGATTTTGGTAGGGGAATTGTTGACCAATTGGAATGAATCGTAGGCGCTGTGCACCATTTTTATCGATTTGATTGAATTTTTCTCTGAAGTTTGTTCAGAGGGATTTTCGCAGTGGGGATCTGATGTTAAAACGGTGTCGTTTTCGTGGGGTTGATAATGGGGTTCGAAAAGTAAACAGTTAACATGTTGATTGATGAATGTCCCGCGCTTTTTAGCGTTTTATATTTTGGTCGGGCTTGTTTGGAATTTGGACAAACTTTCTCTGTCATTTTCCTTTTCCCATTTTGATTCTTAGCCCCCGTTTGGTGCACATTATTTCCAAAAGAATGTATTTTTTTGGTTGATGTGATGGGAAATATGTGGTTGAAAAAGAAGAAAAAATTATTGATCTGATGGAAAATATTATTTTATTGAAGAATGTAGTTGAAAATGAGTAGAAGAATGAGAATAGAAAAAAGAATGTGGCCCAAACATGGGCTTAAACTACAATGCATACATTCATGCATAATTATCATACTTGAGCTGATCATTGATCTGGAGTCTGGACAAAGCGTAGTGTTGATAAAAATTTTATCCACAAATTTTAATTAGTTATGATTTTCACTTCCTAAATTCACTAATTTTGATGCTCAAATTGAAGGAAGATGAAAAATAGTTATTTGGGAGTAGGGATGGCAAAAAAGCTCGCCGGCTCGGACGGCTCGGGCCCGGCTTCGAAAAAAGCTCGAGCCGGGCCCAGCTCGTGTCCGGCTCTTATTAAAAAAAAATTAATAATTAAAAATTCTATTTATGTTGTGCAGCTACAATTAGCTACTTGCGCGCTCTGCTTCGCGTAGGTAGAAATTTCTACTGTGCAGGCAGCTAATTGTAGATATTTAGCTGTACACTATAATAATAATAACAAAAAAAAAAAAAACCCCGAGCCAGCTCAGCTTGGCCCGTTAAGGCTCGGATCGAGCCTCATTTTTTTTGGACTGGCTCGGCTTAGCTCAGCTCGGGCTCTGCTCGTTGACATAGATACATGTTAGGAACTTCCTATTGATTCTCAGGAATGACATCATGATTCTCATCTTCTTCATTATCATCATCATGGCTCTCATTTCATATTGTTTGGTGTGCTTTCTTTTTTATAAATCTTTTCTTGTTGCGACATTTGGTTCTTTGTGACCAAGTATAACACATTTATAAGTCCATTAACAATATCGGTAAAATGAGTAATATATCAACAATGTGATTATTTTGTTTCATAAAGAGATTTTCAAAAACTTTAATCAAAAGATCTATCTTAGTTTCTTTTTCCTTACTAATTCCCAAGTGAATGATTTCTAATGCATACCAAATGTCATAAGCGGGTTAACACGTGCTAATTCGATTAATTTTTTTTTTCTAAAGTACAATAAACTAATTTTTTGTTTTATAATTTAAAGATAATTTTCGTTTATCTTCTTCCTCGTATTCCTCGCTAGATTTTGAAATGATTTAACCTGATTTACATCAACCTTTATTAATTTTGTAGGCTCATAGGGGCCAGATTCAATAGTCCCCGAAATGTTATAATCTATTGATTGAACAAATATTTTCATTTTAGCCTTTGAATAGTTAGAGACATCAAAGAAAGGAAGACAATTTGTAAAATGTCACTCAAGATTTTGAAGATTATGGTTAGCCATTACTTAAGATTGTAAAATCTTAATATCAAAATAAAAATCTTGGTTTGATACCAATTGATAGACCAAGAATGACTAACCAATGGGAGATTGAATTGTTTTTTTTTAAAAAAAAAAAAAAATTCAAAAAGTAATCTTAAATCAAGCAAAGAACAAGTAGATCAATTCAATAATAAATTTAAATAAAATATGATAAGTAAAAGAGATGAGATGATGCAAATGACATAGTTATGGAGATTGGATCTAATCAATGCTTTACGTTCTTTGTTACCGAGCTTTCTGTCATGAACAAGTCATTTTGCTATATTAATTGACTTATGGTGCAATACTTTCGGCGACTTATAAACAATAAGTATTGATTCTTATACAATATTGAGCTTTAAAGAGAAGTCAATATGATCCAAAAATTTAAAGAAATGGTTTTACAATTAAGTACCAAGAGATTAACATTTCAATAAATATCAATAAATAGTAGTTCAAATGTTAGGAAACTTTGATGAATATGATGATTTAAAAGTTTGATTCAATTAATCAAAGTTTTTGATATAAAGAAATAGAAGAAATAAATGTAATTTAAGTTTAAAGATTGTCTCAAAATGTTGCTCTCTTTAATGCACTTGAAAAGTCATTGCATTGATTGCAAAATATAAACTATTTTATAAAGAACAATTTGCAGAACTTTTTGTAATTTCGGATGAAAGTCCGGATGATCCATATGGCTGTGGACAGCAGGGTTAGAAGTCAGATTGATAAATTTTTGAACCATTGCATTTTCGATGAATCGTCGATCGACGCTTTGGTCTGGCCGGTTGGCTGGTTGGTCCGATCGGTTAATCAACTTGCTAGACTGATTTTTCCAGTTTGGCCACCTTTTGTCCAATCTGAATATTTTAAAAAATGTGGACTTTTGAAAAATGCTTTCAACTAATTTTACAAGATAAATGATATTTTAGAGATATTATATAAGCTCAAAATTCAATTTTACTTTTGATCAAAATATTTTTGGTAAGTGATATCAAAATACTTTTTTGTGTGTAAAATAGTTTTTGAGCTTTTTTCAATTCATCGCTAAAGATCAAAATTTTAGTACCTTTACATTTGTTTTAAAAAGCCTAATCTTTGACATTTTTTTTAAAATTTTGGATCCTAGACTCTCATCTCGAAGTTTGAGTTTTAGGCTCTCATGTTGAAGGATTTTGTCTTGAATGCTTAAAAGACTCAACTTCGATCTTGACATTCTTTGTGAGTCCGATTTATAATGATAGTTTTGATTATGATCTTTTGACAACGATCGATTGATTTATCATAGAATGCTTTACAAATTATGATCAGTTAAATTCAATTGTTAGTAAACAAGATTAATTTGTTTGTTATGATCAAAATTTTAAAGTTAGAGTTAATTATAGATCAACGGATACAACCATCATTTTTTCATTTTCCTATTTGAGCTTCATTATTTAAAATTTCATTTTTTTTCTCAATCGCATTCTTCCAAAAATAGTTTTGCATGTAAATTCAAAAAGATTACCCACTTTTTAACTAAACATTCTAAAAAAAAATTAACTTTTTACAAAATTCATTATAAAAAAAGGACCAAATTATTGTAAATGTTTTCTTGGCATCAATATATATATATATATATATATATATCAACACATAGATGAACTCCAAGTGATGTGACAGATGACGAGGCATGCAATGACAATGCTAATTAAATGTATGATTATGAAACTCACTTTATTAACTTTATCATTTCATATTATATTATCAATAATGTTATTCATAATCAGCGATTGTTGTAATCATCCTATGTGATATATTTTAATAATTTAAAAAAAGAATAATTTCTATTAATGTTATGCTATGTAAGATGCCATAACAAGATTATTCTATTAGATATGAATATATTCGATACATTACACATAACAAGATTTTACATGATAAAAAAACAAAAAGTTAAAATGTTTGACACCCTATGTCAATTATTTTGTTCCTTTAGGATTCAATCATTCAATGCACCGATTAAGAATGGATTCTTATTTTAGGGTAGCTTTCAAATATTCTCCCGTGTTGATGGTCCTTTTCCCGAAAAAATAGCAAGAAATGAGAAGTACAAGTACCCTTAAAAATTGTCTCGATTAAACGTAGAAGCAACTGTAAAGATGTGAAAGTGTAAAGCATCTAAATTGTTTGCTGCAAATCAAAGTATTGATGGTAATGCTTAGTGATTAGACTTTTGCTTTACAAAAAAAAGGGCCACTAAATAATGACAACTACGGAAAAAAGTTGTACTTAGCGTAGGTAGGAATGTTGTGTTTTGACGTCTCTCTTGAAGAATGGTATCCAAAAAGGCTAAGCATCAATTATTTGGTGTCACTTTAGGCCAGAAAAAGGGAGAAAATAAAAAAAAAAGGATGAGAGCAAAAGTGAAAATGAAGACAAAGGTAATATAGCCTTGCCCTTTTAAATTAGTTTCTAGAGTAAAAAATTTTGATGTAGATTATAAATATAAGTAATCAATTTTTTTTGAAGGATTAAAGTAGTAAGCACAAAAATAAATTTTTTTTTTTTTTTAAATACTGTCTTATAAAGATTATTTATCACTTAACAGTTCTTTCGGTAGGCAATAGCTAATATTTTGTAAAGAATTTGTTTTTTCTAGTTTGAAGGTGGAAAAGTTTCGTTTTCTTCATTTTTTTAAAGGGTGTTGCCTTGCTAAATACCAGTGTTCTAAAATACGTAATGCGTTGCGATATGTCGAGGTCGAGAATCAAGAATCACAAATTTAAGCGT
>CAIGRF010146085.1:5922-28096 GCA_903798235.1 Fraxinus ornus
TTTTTGTCACTTTTTAAGAAGATAAAAAATGATTATTGGTGCTGCACAAATGAATGATGTTATTTTGATATTTGTCACTTTTATGTATTACCATTTAAAAATGTCAAAGTTGCTCGTCAATTTTAAAAAAGTGACATTGTGTCACTTTTTAAAATTTTGTCACCTTTTTTAGTTTTTTTGTCACCTTTTAAGTTTTTGTCAATTTTTAAGAAGATAAAAAAATGATTATTGATGCTGTACAAATGAATGGTGCTATTTTTGTATTTATCACTTTTTTGAGTTTGCGTCACTTTTTTTAGTTTATGTCACTTTTTAGAGTGTGCGTCACTTTTTTATTGTTTTGTCACTTTTTTTGAGTTTGTGTCACTTTTTTTAAAAAAAGTGACATTGTGTCACTTTTTTATTTTACACAGTATTTTTTACTTCCTAAAAATCTTTAAGGGTATTTTTCAAAACATCTCTAATTTTAAGGGTATTTTTGTAAGTACCCCTTTCAGATATGGGAATTTCAATTGTAGACGGGCCGGGTGGAAACGGGTCTGGGAAGTGAATTGGGGTTTAATTTTTAGGGATTGGGCTGGCCGACTGGGCCTGAGACACTGGATAGTTAATTGGTAGTGATTTTGGATTATCTTCTTGGGCTGGACTTAACATATACTTTGAGCCCAATAGTCCAGTGCCCACACTGGACCATACTGGGCTCCGTCCCTGCCGGTGGACATAGGTGCATGTGATGTTGTTTAAAGTTGATAAAATTTGGTGGGTTCCATGATATGTTATACTTACCATAAAACAATGTTATATGGTATCTTATAGAAAAAAATTAAGAAAAAGAAAAATCATTTTGGATCTAGTTTCATCGCAACTAATGACATCCACCCTATCCCGCACCACCATTATATATACTTCCCCACCCCACACCAACAAAGCCTCTCTACCCTGAGTTTTTTTGCCCCTGACTACCCCATAGAACCGCCATGAGACTATGGAAGCACAACAATATTTCTCCATTGGTATATTCCACATCTTCATTGAAATCGAGGACTGTGCTTCAGACCCATGTTTGTAAGTTGAATCAGTCCCTTGAGATGTTATGAGTTTTTCGCTACCAGTAACTGCTCCGCCACCATTGCCTCCACTGTCATTCCAGATTAGCTAAAATTTTGTCAGTACTGACACCATTTTGGTTCTATACACAAATCAATTAAAACCCATTTATAAATCTTATTAAATGTCCCTTCATTTTTGTGGTGGTTCATGCGCATAAACGGTTGAGATATCACTCTATGTCACTTAGAAACTCATAGTTGAGTCTGTCTATGCGCTCCACATCAATCACAAGATGTCTCATTCGATCTTTTAATGATCATGATCCACTTGTTTTGTAAATGGAAAATAATAATAAAAAAATTGTTATATATGCACACTACACAATTAGCACAACCACATTACACTGTGCGACATAGGTGCATGCGACTCTGTTTAAAGTTGATAAAATTTGGTGGGTTTCATGAAATATGAAGTGAAACATTGGATAAATACATGGTTAAAAATTAAGTTTTACCACGATCAGTATTTTAGCAACAAAAGATTTACCAATATTTGGCAAAAATCTAATATTATGCATGTGAACATCGATCAAAGACTTTGCTCATATATTGAAGCCAACATCACTATATCTATGATCTTTTGCTGTTTCCACCACTCGCAAGCTGCAAATCGGATGCAACAGCAGTACAACATAATATGTTATACTTATTATAAAAAATTATATGTGGTATCTTACAAAAAAAAAAAAAATTAAGAAAAACAAATATCCTTCTAGATCTAGTTTTGTAATGCCCCGAAAAAAAAATTATAGAATAGAAATTTTGATCTAGATTTTTTTATATTTTTGAAAGTTGAGGGACTAAAGTGAAATAGTTTTATTTTTAATTTTGGCCAAATAATTAGATTTTGATAGAGGGAAAAGAAATGTATCGATATTTGACTCTTTTTGTAGCTCGTAATTAATTAGAAGTCTTCAATACGAGAAAAAGTTACTTGGACTAGACTACATCAAGTTAAGTCCGATTAAAAGAATAACAGGTCAATAGAGTTGATGGAGGCTTGTAATATTAAATAATTAAAATTCGTTTCCTCTTTTAATTCCCACCACCCATGATTTTATTTGAAATGAAACCAATAGTGTAGTACAATTCAAATGTCATTTTTTGAAACCAAGTCCTGGAGTCCATGTTGGTCACGTGTCCTATTTTCAGTGGGATGATTGTACTAGGAAACCAATAGTCGAATATACTACTAACTCTACTATTTGAACCCTTTTTTATCCAATTTGTGGTGGTAGTGGTACCAGACTTTTGTATTATTATTGCACTAAAACTCAATTTGTAAATATTTATTTTCACTATAAATACCCCATGAAGTCAAGAGAAATTTTCACCACAGAAAATTTATTCATAGACAAGGTTAGAGAGAGAGAGAGAGAGACACACACACACACACACGAGAAAGGGTTTTCACGTACATTAATTTACGACCTCTCAATAAACGATGTAAGATACTTATGTGTAAGTGATTTTATTTTTGTATATCTTTATGTATTCAGTCATTTATGCATGAAGTGGATCTTCGAGTTCTTTATTAAGAGATATGAAATCCTTCTGAAATTTAAAATGATCTAAGATGAGTGTGTCGCTTGATTACCGATATACTCACTCATACAAAATTTTACAGGTTAGATCGGGTCTATTGGAACAGGCGGGATGCGGACTGCCAGCGGATTTGAAGAAATAAAAAATTTAAGTTTTTTTTTTAATCCCCCAATTTATTAGATTGTTTATTTTTTCAAAGACACATTTATTAATTAGTTAACTAATTATGTTTAATTTTTTTTCTTTTAGAAACATAGATTCCATGTTTTAGTTGATATTTATTGAAAATAAAGTTATATTCTTATTTGTATAGTTTCTGCTTTTAACATAAAAAAAAATTTGAATTTTTGGTAACACTCTAGTGTATATAAAATTTTGGGGCGTTACAAGTTTTATGGTGGCTAATGACATACACCCTATCCCACACCGCTATTATATATACTCCCCCAACCCACACCCACAAAACCTCTCTACCCTGAGTTTTTCTGCCCTCCACTACCTCAAAATAGCCATAGAACTGCCATGAGAATATGGTAAGCACGTCAAGATTTCTCCATTGGTATATGTTGCATCTTCATTGAAACGAGGGACTGTGCTTCAGACCCATGTTTGTCAATTTTATCAGTCCCCTTTGGATGTTATGAGTTTTTCGCCACCATTAACTGCTCCGTCGCTAATCCCTCCGCCGTCGTTCTGGATTAGTTAAAATTTCATCTATACTAATGCCACTTTTGGTTCTATACACATTTGTTAAAACTCATTTATGATTCTTGTCAAATGTCCCTTTATTTTTATTGTGGTTCATGAAGGCCATAAACGGTGGATGTATCATTCCATGTCACTTAGAAACGTATAGTCGAGTCTATTTATGCGCTCCACATCAGTCACAAGATGTGTCATCCAATCTTTTAATGCTCATGATCCAGTTATTTTCAAAAAAGGAAAATAAAAAAACAAAGAAATTGTCATACATGCAAAACACCATTAACACAACCACATTACACCCTGCGACAAAGATACGTATGATGTTGTTTAAAGTTGATAAATTTGGTGGGTTCCATAAAATTTTGTGGTTAGAAATTGGATAAATGCATGGTTAAAAATTATGTTAATTCACGATCAGTGCCAAAGATTTCCAATACTCGGAAAAAATCCAATATTACCCACGCAAACATCCATCGAAGATTTTGCTCATATAACGATGCCACCATAACTATTTCTATGCTCTTTTGCCATTTCCACCACTCACAAGCTGCAAACTCAAGTCACCATGATCTAAAGTTTCAGATATGGTTGATATCGAAATTCTAGATTGTCAATCTCGCACAATGGTATCCCTTTCTCTATGCTTATACATACAAAGAGATGGCGGCATTGGGCGTTGTTGGTGGTGATGGTTTAGATGTTTATGGTGGTTTTGATGATAGAATTAGAGAAGAGCCCGAGATTGAAAATGGTGAGCTCTAGCAGCAATGGGTGGGTATAAGGCTGTGATGGCACTGTGTGGAGCTTTTCTAGTGGAATGGTTTGAAAGATAATGGCATTACGGTTTGGGGTATGGAGAAATGGTGGTGGTGGTGGTGATGGCATATACTGAGGCGGTGTCGACAGTACAACATAATATGTTATACTTAGAGTGTGTTTAGTAGAGATTAAAATCGGATTAAAATTGAAAAACTAGTCATTATTGTTGACTTTTATTAGATGAGTGAGACTCAATAACGACTATATTTTCAATTTTAATTGAATTTTGAGCTCTCCCAAACAGGCTCTTAATATAAAAAATTGTTATATGGTATCTTACAGAAAAAAAAAATTAGGAAAAAGAAAGTCTTTTGGATCTAGTTTCATCCTGGCCATTGAAACACACCATATCCCACACCACCTTTATATATACTCTCCCACCGCACAACCATAAAGCCTCTCTACCATGAGTTTTTCTGCCCTGATTACCCCAAAAACAGTCGTAGAACTGCCACGAGAATATAGAAGCATGTCAGATTTCTCGGTATATGCTGCATCTTCACTAAAACTGGGGACTATGTTTCAGACCTATGTTTGTCAGTTGAATCAGTCCCCATTGGGATGTTATGAATTTTTCGCCACCATCAACTCTTCCACAACCACTGTCTCCACCGTCATTCCAGGTTAGTTAAAATTTGTCCATACTAACTTTACTAATTTTGTTCCATAAACAGATCCGTTAAAACCCATTTATGATTCTTCTCAAATGTAGTCCCTTCATTTTTGTTGGGCTACACACATAGTCACTCTAAGTCACTTAGAAACGCATAAAGAAATTATTATATATGCAAAACACCGCTAACACAACCACGTTACACCGTTCGACATAGGTGCATGTGATGTTGTTTAAAAGTGAGAAATTTTGGTGGGTTTCATGAAATTCGTGGCAAAAAAATTGGATAAATGCATGGTTAAAAATCAAGTTTAATTATGATCAATATTTTTAGCAAACAAAAGATTTGCCATTATTTGGTGAAAATAGAATATAATGCACGCAAACATCGATCAAAGAGTTTGCTCATATACTGATGCCACCATCACTATTTTTATGCTCTTTTTCCATTTCCTCCACTCGCAAGCCACAAACATGTCACCATGATCTATAATTTCAGATATGGTTGATATTGAATTCTAGAATGTCAATCTTGCACAATTGTAATCCCTTCTTTGTGCTTATACATATAAAGAGATGGCGTTATGGGCATTGATGGTGGTGATGGTTTAGATTTTTATGGTGGTTTTGCTTGTAGATCCGGAGAAGAGGCCAAGATTGAAAATGGTGAGATCTAGCAACAATTGGGTGTAAGGTTGCGATGGCGGTGCGTGGAGACTTTCCAGTGGAATGGTGGCACTAAGGTTTAGGGTCTGTGAAAACTTTCGGTGGTTATGCCATAGACAGGGACGTCGATGGCAGTACTACATAATATGTTATACTTACTACAAAAAGTGTTATAAGGTATATATCTTACTGAAAAGAAATTAAGAAATAGAAAAATCGTTTTGGATTGAGTTTCATCGTGGCTAATGACACCTACCCTATCCACACCACATTTATTTATACTCCCCGACTCCACACCCACAAAGCATCACTGCCCTAAGTTATTTTGCCTCGGACTACCCCAAAAATAGCCATAGAATGGCCATGAGAATACGGAAGCATGTCAAGATTTCTTCGTTGGTATATGCTGCACCTTCACTGAAATTAGGGACAGTGCTTTGCACACATGTTTGTCAGTTGAATCAGTCCCCTTGACATGTTAAGAGATTTTCACCACCATCAACACCTCCGCCACCATTCCCGGTTAGTTAAATTTTGTCTATGTTAACTCCAATAATTTGGTTCGATACAGATCTGTTAAGGCCCATTTATTATTCTTGTCAAATGTCCCTTTCTTTTTGTTGTGATTCCTGCGTACCATAAACGGTTGAGGTGTCACTCTGTCTCCTAGAAACTCATAGTCGAGTCTGTTAATGCGCTCCACATCAATCACAAGACATGTCATCCAATCTTTCAATGCTAACGATCCACTTATTTAGAAAATTGAAAATAAAAAAATAAAGAAATTGTTATATACGCAAAACACCATTAATAAAACCACATTACACCGTGAGACAGGTGCATGTGATGTTGTTTAAAGTTGATGAAATTCGGTGGGTCCCTTGAAATTTGTATTGAAAAATTGGATAAATATATGGTTAAAAATCAAGTTTGATCAGGATAAGTATTTTAGCAAACAAAAGATTTAGCAATAATAGGCAAAAATCAGATATTACGCACGCGAACATCAATCAAAGATTTTGCTCATATATTGATCCCACCACCACTATATCTATGCTCTTTTGCCATTTCCACCACTCGCAAGCTGCAGACTTGGTGGTGATGGCAGTACAACGTAAAATATTGCTATATGGTGTCTTACACAAAAAATGAAGAAAAAGAAAATTACTTCTGGATCTAGTTTCATCCTGCTAATGACATCCACCATATCCCACACCGCCATTATATATACTACACCGCCCCACACCCACAAAGCCTCTCTACCCTGAGTTTTTCTCCCCTAGACTACCCCAAAAGTAGCCATAGAATCTCCATGACAATATGGAAGCACGTCAAGATTTCTCCATTGGTTTTTGCTACATCTTCATTGAAACCAGGGACTGTGCTTCACACCCATGTTTGTCAGCTTTATCAGTCCCCTTAGGATGTTACGAGTTTTTCACCACCATTTACTGCTCCGCCATTAATCCCTCCATTGTCATTCCAGATTAGTTAAGAGTTTGTCTATACTTTTCTATACACTTATCCATTAAAACCCATTTATGATTCTTGTCAAAGGTCCCTTTATTTTTGTTGTGGTTCATGAAGGCCTTAAAAGGTTGAGGTGTCACTCCATGTCACTTAGAAACGCATAGTCGAGTCTATTTATGCTCTAACACATCAGTCACAATATATGTCATCCAATCTTTTAATGCTCACGATCCACTTATTTTCAAAAAAGGAAAAAAAAAAAAAAGAGAAAGAAATTGTCATAAATGCAAAACACCATTAACACAACCACATTATACCATGTTACAAAGATGCGTATGACGTTGTTTAAAGATGATAAAACTTGGTGGGTTCCATAAAAATTTGTTGGGAAAAACTGGATAATTGCACGGTTAAAAATTATGTTAGTTCACAATCAGTATTTTAGCAAGCAAAGATTTTCCAATACTAGAAAAAAATCCAATATTACTCACGCAAACATCCATAAAAGATTTTGCTCATATAATGATGCCACCATCACCATTTCTAAGCTCTTTCGCCATTTTCCCCACTCGAAGGCTGCAAACCCAAGTCACCATGATCTAAGATTTTAGATCTAGTTGATATCAAAATTTTAGATTGTCAATCTCGCAATTGTAACCCTTTCTCTGTGCTTATACATATAAAGAGATGATGGCATTGGGCATTGATGGTGGTGATGGTTTAGATGTTTATGGTAGTTTTAATGATAGAATTGAAGAAGAGCCCGAGATTGAAAATGGCGAGCTCTAGCAGCAATTGGGTGGTTATAAGGCTGAGATGGCAGTGTGGAGCCAAGGGCAAATCCAGCATTTTGGTTCAGCTAGGGCGGAGACTGTTGACCGAGGATTGAAGACCGTTGGCCGTTGACAATCAACGATCGTAATAGCCGAAAATATAATTCGATACATATGTAAATGCATAAAAACGTAAAAAGTATATACATGATCCATTAAATTTTTTTTCACTTATCCCTAATTTCCTAAAACCCTAAATTCTCAAATCACAATTCACAACTCTTTTAAATTTATCAACTCTTTTTAAGCCGCCACCTATGCAACCAATTTTCGCCACCTTCTGGCCACCTAAACCACCAGATATTGATACCAATATAATCTCCTCAACATGCTCTACAATTTCCACCCAATAGCTCCTCATTTAATCCACCGATGCGCCTGAAATAATCATTCAAAATCAGGGGCTTGAAAATGTGCAAACTGAAGGAAATCCAACCTCCGGCCAACAACTTCGTCACGGACCACTACCGATCATTTATCCATGCCCAGTTGACTCAAACTATGTTTCCAATTTGGTGCAAACAACAGTCATTCAAACTGAATTAATTCCAGAAATAGATCCCGTCGCGATCCCCTTTGAAGGTTGTCCGAGTAATTTAAACTCCAACTCCATTGGGCCAACCCATGGTGGCTAACCACATGGGTTGGGGTCGCCTACCTCAGGAGCACTTGACACAACAATGGGTCATACCCAATTTAGCCCGGAACAGTTTCAATTTATGGAGGCAGCTCGAGCTCTATGTGCGAAAATTTGTCACTAAGGATTTTGATGATTCTTTGCTACTTCAAACGTTCAATTCCACGTCTACCAACCCAATTACTGATGGGAATTCCATGGGTCAACAATCAATTGAACCAATTAACACTTCAAATGCTGAATTTGATTCCATCAGCTTCCGTGCTTGCGAAGGGAATTTCAGGGATCCAATTGAAATTCATGCTGATGTTTTTGTCCCAAATTCAACCAATTCAAATGCAATTGAAGGTCAAAAGGTTATGGGTAACACTCTAACTGAAAGAATGAAACAATAAGAAAGAGGGAAGTGACTTCTTCAATCCTTTCTTAACAGCACCGACGAGCAGCGACGACTTTCCTTAAGCTTCCGACGGATCCAACAGGGGTGGCAATAGGGGCTAGCCAGGTGCTGGACCCGTCCCTGTGTGGAGCTTTTCTAGTGGAATGGTTTGGAAGATGGTGGCACTAAGGTTTGGGGCATGGAGAAATGGTGTTGGTGATGGTTGTACTTAATAATTTTTTTTTATATGGTATCTTACAGAAAAAATTAGGAAAAAAAATGTCTTTTGGATCTAATCTCATCCTGGCCAATGAAACCCACCATATCCCAGACCACCTTTATATATACTCCCCCAAGCACACCCACAAAGCCTCTCTACCCTGAGTTTTTCCGCCCCGACTACCCCAAAAATAGCCGTAGAACTGCCATGAGAATACGGAAGCACATCAAGATTTCTCAGTTAGTATATGCTGCATCTTCTCTGAAACTAGGAACTACGCTTCAGGCCCATGTTTATCAGTTGAATCGGTCTCCATTGGGATGTTATGAATTTTTAGCGACCATCAGCTCCTTCGCCCTCCACTGTTTCTGCCGTCATTCCAGGTTAGTTAAATTTTGTCTACACCACTCTTCTAATTTAGTTCTAGAAACAGATTCGTTAAAACCCATTTATGATTCTTCTCAAATGTCCCAACATTTTTGTTGTGGTTCACACATGCCATTAACGGTTGAGGTGTCACTCTATGTCACTTAGTCGAGTCTATTTATGCGCGCTCCACATCAATCACAAGACGTTACATCCAATCTTTTAATGCTCGCGATCCACTTGTTTTGAAAATGGAAAATAAAAAAATAAAGAAATTGTTTTGTATGCAAAACACCATTAACATAACCACATTACACCGTGCAACATAGGTGCATGTGATGTTTAAATTTGATAAAATTCGATGGGTTTCAAGAAATTTGTGGTGAAAATTGGATAAATGTTTTGTCAAAAATTAATTTTGATCACAAACAATATTTTAATAAACAAAAGATTTACCATTATTTGGCAAAAATCCAATGCGAACATCGATCAAATATTTTGCTCATATGTTGATGCCACCATCACCATTTCTATGCTCTTTTTTCCATTTCTACCACTTGCAAGCCCCAAACCCAAGTCACCATGATCCAAAATCTCAGATATGGTCGATATTGAAATTCTAGAATGTCAATCTTGCACAATTGTAACCCCTTCTCTGTGCTTATACATATAAAGAGATGGCATTATGGGTATTGATGGTGGTAATGATTTAGATGTTTATGGTGGTTTTGAATATAGAAATGGAGAAGAGATGGTGATTGAAAATCGTGAGACCTAGCAGCAATTGGGTGGGTATAACGTCGCGATGGCAGTATGTGGAGCCTTTCTAGTGGAATGGTGGCACTAAGGTTTGGGGTCTGTAGAAAATGATGGTGGTTATGCAATGGACAGGGGTGGCAACAGCAATACTATTTAATATGTTATACTTATGACGAAACGTGTTATATGGTATCTTACTGAAAAAAAAAATTAAAAAATATAGAAAAATCCTTTTGGATCTAGTTTCATCGTGGCTAACGACACCTACCCCATTCCACATCACAATTATATATACCGACCGACTCCACACCCACAAAGTATCTCTACCCTGAGTTTTTCTGCCCCAGACTACCCCAAAAATAGCCATAGAACCGTCGTGAGCTTACCGAAGCACGTCAAGATTTCTTCGTTGGTATATGCTGCATCTTCACCGAAACTAGGGACAGTGCTTCAGATCCATGCTTGTCAATTGAATCAGTCCCCTTGGCCTGTTATGAGTTTTTTTGCCACCATCAACTCCTCCACCACCATTGTCTCCACCATCGTTCTAGGTTAGTTAAATTTTGTCTATACTAACTCTACTAATTTTGTTCCATAAATAGATCAGTTAAAACCCATTTATGATTCTTCTCAAATGTCCCTTCATTTTTGTTGGGGTTCACACATGCCATAAATGGTTGAGGAGTCACTCTATGTCAATTAGAAACTCATAGTCGAGTCTATTTATGACTCCACATCAATCAAAAGACGTGTCATCCAATATTTCAATGATCACGATCCACTTATTTTGAAAATTGAAAATAAAAAAAATAAAGAAGAAATTGTTATATATGCAAAACACCATTAACAGAACGACATTACACCGTGTGACATAGGTGCATGTGATGTTGTTTAAAGTTGATAAAATTTAGTGGGTTTTAAGAAATTTGTAGTGAAAAAATGGATAAATACACGGTTAAAAATTAAGTTTGATCACAATCAATATTTTAGCAAACAAAAGATTTAGCAATATTTGGCAAAAATCTAACATATGCACGCAAACATCGATCAAAGATTATGCTCATTTATTGATGCCACCATCACTATATCTATGCTCTTTTGCCATTTCCACCACTTGCAAGTTGCAAACCTTGCAGCGATGGTAGTACAACATAATATTTTGTACTCACTATAAAAAAATTGTTATATGGTATCTTACTGAAATAAAATCAAGAAAAAGAAAAATACTTCTGGATCTAGTTTCATCGTGGCTAATGACATCCACCATATCCCACACCGCCATTATATATACCCCCCCACCCCACACCCTCAAAACCTCTCTACCCTGAGTTTTTCTGCCCTTGACTACCCCAAAAGTGGCCATAGAACCGCCATGAGAAATGGAAGCATGTCAAGATTTCTCCATTGGTATATGCTGCATCTTCATTGAAACTAGGGACTGTGCTTCAGACACATGTTTGTCAGCTTTATCAGTCCCTTTAGGTTGTTATGAGTTTTTCGCCACCATTAATTGTTCTGCCACTAATCCCTCCCTTAAAACTCATTAATGATTCTTGTCAAATGTCCCTTTATTTTTGTTGTTGCTCATGAAGGCCATAAACGGTTAAGGTGTCATTCCATGTCACTTAGAAACGCATAGTCGAGTCTATTTATGCGCTCCATGTAAGTTACAAGATGTGTCATCCAATCTTTTAATGCTCATGATCCATTTATTTTCAAAAAAAGGAAAATAAAAAAAATAAAGAAATTGTCATACATGCAAAACACTATTAACACAACCACATTACACCGTGCGACGAAGATGCGTATGATGTTGTTTAAAGTTGATAACATTTGGTGGGTTCCATAAGACGTGTCATCCAATCTCAAATGTCCCTTCATTTTTTTTTTTTGTGGTTCACGCATGGTTGAGGTGTCACAGTCACTCTATGTCACTTAGAAACACATAGTCAAGTTTATTTATGCACTTCACATCAATCACAAGAAGTGTCATCCAATCTTTTAATGCTCGCGATCCACTTGTTTTGAAAATGGAAAAAAAAATTAATGAAATTGTTTTGTATGCAAAACACCATTAAAAAAACCACATTACACCGTGCGACATAGGTGCATGTGATGTTTAAATTTGATAAAATTCGGTGGGTTCCATGAAATTTGTGTGAAAAATTGGATAAATGCATGGTCAAAAATTAAGTTTGATAACGATCAATATTTTAGCAAACAAAAGATTTACTAATATTTAGCAAAAATCGAATATTACGCACGCGAACATCAATCAAAGATTTTGCTCACATATTTATGCCACAATCACTGTACCTATGCTCTTTTGCCATTTCCACCACTCGTAAGCCGCAAACCCAAGTCACCATGATGTAAACAATTGTAACACATTCTCTGTGCTTATGCATATAAAGAGATGGAGGCATTGGACATTGATGGTGGTGATGGTTTAAATGTTTATGTTGGTTTTTATGATAGAATCAGAGAAGGGACCAAGATTGAAAATGGTAAGCTCTAGCAGCAATTGGCTGGGTATAGGGCTGCAATGGCGGTGCGTGGAGCTTTTCTAGTGGAATTGTGCAAAAGATGGTAGCACTAAGGTTTGAGTCTGGCAGAATTGAAGTTGTTAATGCCATAGATGGAGACAGTGATGACAGTACAACATAATAAGTTATACTTTATATAAAAAATAGTGAAATGGTATCTTACGGAAAAAAATCCAGAAAAAGAAAAATCCTTTTGGATCTAGTTTCATACTGGCAAATGACACCCACCATATTCCACACCACCTTTATGTATACTCCCCCACCGCACAACCGCATAGCCTCTTTACCCTGAGTTCCCGACTACCCCAAAAATATCCATTGAATTGTCACGAGAATACAAAAGCATGTCAAGATCACTCTGTTGATATATGCTGCATCTTCACTAAACTGTACATGTGATGTTGTTTAAAGTTGATAAAATTTGGTGGGCTCCATGAAATCTCAAGTGAAAAATTGGATAAATACATGGTTAAAAATTATGGTCACGATCAGTATTTATGCAAACAAAAGATTTAGCAATATTTGGCAAAAATCTAATATCACGCACGCGAACATCGATCAATGATTTTGCTCATGTATTGATGCCACCATCACTATATCTATGTTCTTTTGCCACTTCCACCACTTGCAAGCTGCAATCCTGGTGGCGATGGCAACGTAATATGTTATACTTATTATAAAAAATTGTTACATGGTATCTTACAGAAAAAAATGCAGAAGACATGGAAGCACGTAAGATTTCTCCACTGGTATATCAGTATATGCTGCATCTTCATTGAAACCAAAGACAGTGCTTCAGACCCATGTTTGTCGGTTTTATCAGTCCCCATTGGATGTTATGAGTTTTCCGCCACCATTGCCTCCGCCACGGTTTCGGATTAGTTATGATTTTGTCTATATTGACTCCACTTTGGTTTTATATACTTATCCGTTAAAACCCATTTATATATGATTCTTGTCAAATGTCCTTTTATTTTTGTTGTGGTTCATGCAGGCCATAAACGGTTGAGGCGTCACTCCTTGTCACTTAGAAATGCATAGTCGAGTCTAATTATGCGCTCCACATCAGTAACAAGACGTGTCATGCAATCTTTTAAAGCTCATGATCCACTTATTTTCAAAAAAGGGAAAAATAAAAAGAAATTGTCATATATGCAAAACACCATTAACACAACCACATTACATGCGACAAAGGTGCGTATGATGTTGTTTAAAGTTGATTAAATTTGGTGGGTTCCATAAAAATTTGTGGTGAAGAATTGGATAAATTCATGGTTAAAAATTAGCTTAGGTAACGATCAGTATTTGTTAAAACAAAAGATTTACCAATACTTGGCAAAAATTCAATATTACGCACGCAAACATTCATCAAAGATTTTGCTCATATAACAATGCCACCATCACTACTTATATGCTCTTTCGCCATTGCCAGCACTCACAAGCTGCAAACCCAAGTCACCATGATCTAAATTTTCAGATCTGGATTGTCGATCTCGCACATTTGTAACCCTTTCTCTGTTCTTGTACATACAAAGAGATGGCGGCATTGAGCATTGTTGGTGGTGTAGGTTTAGATGTTTACGGTGGTTTTGATGATAGAATCGGAGAAGAGCCCAAGATTGAAAATGGTGAGCTATGGCAGCAATTGGGTGGGTATAAGGCTGTGATGGCGGTGTTTGGAGCTTTTCTAGTGGAATGGTGGCACTAAGGTTTGGGGTGAGTCTGTGGGAAATGATGGTGATTATGCAATGGGCGGCGATGGCAGTACTACATAATATGTTATACTAATTACTACAAAAAGTTTTATATGATATCTTACTGAAAAAAAATTAAGAAATAGAAAAATCCTTTTCGATCTAGTTCCATCGTGGCTAACAACCCCTACCCTATCCCACACCACCTTTACATATACTCCCCCACCCCACACCCACAAAACATCTCTACCCGAGTTTTTCTACCACCTGACTATAGCCAGAGAACCTCTATGAGATTATGGAAGCATGTCAAGATTTCTCCGGTGGTATATCCTGCATCTTCACTCATACTTGTGACAGTGTTTCAGACCCATGCTTGTCAGTTGAATCCCTCCCCTTGGCATGTTATGAGTTTTTTGCCACCATCAACTCCTCCACCAACATTGTCCCCGCCATCGTTCTGGGTTAGTTGAATTTTGTCTAAACTAACTCCACTAATTTGGTTCTATACAGATCTGTTAAAGCCCATTTATTATTCCTGTCAAATGTCCCTTTCTTTTTGTTGTGGTTCATGCATACCATAAACAATTGAGGTGACACTCTATGTCACTTAGAAACTCAAGTTGAGCCTATTTATGTGCTCCACATCAAACATAAGATGTGTATTCCAATCTTTCAAATCTCACGATCCGCTTATTTTGGAAAATTGAAAATAAAAAAACAAAGAAAAAACACCATTAACAGAACCACATGACACCGTGCAACATAGTTGCATGTGATGTTGTTTAATGTTGATAAAATTTGGTGGTTTCCATGAAATTTGTAGTGAGAAATTGGATAAATTCATGGTTAAGTTTGATCACGATCACTAATTTAGCAAACAAAAGATTTGTCAATATTAGGCAAAAATCTAGTATTACAAACACAAACATCGAACAGAGATTTTGCTCATATATTGATGCCACCATCACTATATGTACGCTCTTTTGCCATTTCCACCACTCGCAAGCTGCCAACCTGGCAGCGATGGCAGTATAACAAAATATGTTATATTATAATAAAAAATCTTTATATGATATCTTACTAAAAAATTAAGAAAAAGAAAATCCTTCTTGATCTAGTTTCATCGTGGCTAATGACATCCACCATATCCCACACCACCATTATATATATACTCCCCCACATAGCCTCTCTACCCTGAGTTTTTCTGCCTTTGACAACCGTAAAAATAGCAATAGAACCACCATGAGGATATGGAAGCATGTCAAGATTTCTCCATTGGTATATGCTGCATCTTCATTGAAACCAGGGATGGTGCTTCAGACCCATGTATGACAGTTTAATCAGTCCCCTTTGGATGTTATGAGTTTGTCACCACAATTAACTGGTCCGCCACCATTGCCTCCACCGTCATTCCGGATTAGTTAAAACTTTGTCTATACTGACTCCATATTGGTTCTATACACATATCCGTTAAAACCTATTTATGATCTTGTCGAATGTCCCATTATTTTTTGTGTTTCATGCAGGTCGTAAAAGGTTGAGATATCCATGTCCCTTAGAAACGCATAATTGAGTCTATTTATGCACTCTACATCAGTCAAAAGACTAGTCATCCAATCTTTTAATGCTCTTGATCCACTTATTTTGGAAAAAAGGAAAACAAAAAATTAAAGAAATTGTCATATATGCAAGACACCATTAACACAACCACATTACACTGTGCTACAAAGGTGCATATAATGTTGTTTAAAGTTGATAACATTTGGTGGTTTCCATAAAAACTTGCGGTGAACATAAACGGTTGATGTATTTTCTATGACAAGTAGAAAATGAAGGTTTAAATTAATGTTTTTTTTTTCCCTCTTTTTCAGTACTTTTCTTCCCTCTCTCCTGCCAAAATCTCTCATTTCCATTGCTTATAGAGAGAAAGAAAGAAAATAGAGATTGTTTGGTTGTTGGTAACTGCCTTCTCCAGGATGCAGTAATAAATAGTCAAAATAGTAATAAAGTCAATTCAAACATATTCTTCTGTGGTTTTGAATTCTTCATTCCTGTACAGGCAATCTCTCTTTATGTATTCTTCTGTTTCTTGTGTTTCATCACCACGTTCAATATGTATATACACTAACTTCACCATTCCTAAATCTATTTTGCATATATTGGAATGATATTGAAGCATCAACGTCTAAAAAATAAGAAATATTGTTATTTTCCAAACCTAATCAACGAAATAAGCTAATACCTTGAGTAAATAAAAAAATAAGGTTCATGGCCATTGATTTATTTCAATCCCTTCACTCATAGATCAAAAACATTCCATACCTTGCACCAAAATCAACAGATGCAGGTATATAATCTGATTTCAAGAAAACCGTAAAGGAGATCGATTCGGTGGAGAGGGGAAGACAAGGGTTTTGGCAAAAAAGGGTAAATGGGTTTGTATCGCAAGAAATGGCTGATTGATGGCGATGCCATGGCTCAAATCTGTAAGGAATATTGATTAGGAGGAGATGAGAAGAATGAACTGCAAAGGAGAGGAAAAAGAAGGAAACACGAAGGTAGCTATGTCAACGAGCTGAGCTGAGCCAGAGCAAAAAAAAAAGCTCGAGCTCGACTCGAGCTTTTTTGGGCCCGAGCCGAGCAAAGTCCGGACAAAAAAAGAGACTCGGCCTGAGCCAAGCCGGCTCAGGTTTTTTGTTTTGTTTTGTTTTTTAATATAAAGGCCTTTGCAAGCAGCTAGATTTAGCTGTCTTTGTAGGAAACTCTTTTAAATTTTTTTTTTTATGGGCCAGGCTCGCCAGGGCCACAGGCCGGCCCGAGCCTCGGCTCGGTACAATCGAGCTTGAGCCACCGAGCTTTTTTACCAACCCTACACGAAAGAAAGGAAAAGAAAAAGAAAGAAGAGGAAAATAGAAGAAAAAAGGGGAAAGGAAAATAAAGGAAAAGGAAAAGAAAAAAAAATTTAGGAAAAAAGTTGATACGCTTGAAAAATTCCACCTATTTTAATCATGAAAATATTTTATGACATGCAAGATTGTAAGCCGTAAATTGTATCTTTTCAAGACATGCTATTAATGTATGCTGTAAATTGTAACTTTTTTCACATGTCTTAAATGTATGCCCTAAATATTTCAAGTAAATGAATTTTTGCGACACACATTTAAGGCATGCCATAAATCGTCTATTTTTATAGTTTGTCTTATATGTACGCAGTAAATGAATGTCGTAAAAAGCTACTTTTATTGTAGTATTCCGATATGCATAAAGAGAAAATTTAAGAAAAAGCTTTTTGGATCCACCCTAACAGAATATTACAGATCGAAGTTACTTGAAAAACCCTATTACAAATTATCATCACAACAATACCATCGAACACTAAGGTTTCCCAGATCGAAGGCTCAGACTAAGGTACCCTTAAAATTCAACACCGTAAAACTCAGATTCACCCAAGAACCCTCACGATACACACTAAAGGCGAAGCTTCTTCTATGGATCAGAAGGACTTAACGCTACCAACAACACACCTTATCTTTTCACCTAATTTCACACAGAAATCACACTCAAGAAACGTATTCAAGATTTCCTCACAGGAGCAGAAGAAGAAGATGAAAATAGAGAACATAGAAGTCTCTAGAAACCCTCGAGAGAACAAAGAGAGAAAATGAATGAATCAATTAGAAAACCATTCAAATACCACCTAAAAATATCAAGGCATCGAGATTAGTAGAAGTCCATCTTACGGCCTAGAGTAACTAACACTTTCAACAATGGAAAACAACTAAAGTTGCATCAACCAAACGCGTTTTCCCTTACTGGACCGGGTATCGGGCTTGGGCTTCAGTGGGCTTACTTTAGTAAAATAATGGGCAATTAGGAATGGGCCGAAAGCCATATCATCATTGCCTATTAGGCTAAGCTGGCATCACAGCCTTTATACACCCCATTATATACCCCGACATACTCACAGAGGCCTCTGTGAACTCCGAAGTTTCTGCACACCAAAAAAGCCACAGAAGGGTATAAGAATCCACCACATAGATGGACTATCTTAAATATTTTGAGCGGTTTATTGATGTGAACATAAACGATTGATATGTAACTCCATGTCACTTAGAAATGTATGGTCGAGTCTATTTATGTGCTCCACGTCAAAAACAAAGCATGCCATCCAATTTTTTTAATGCTGATGATCAATTTATTTCAAAAAAGGAAAATAAAAATATGAAGAAATTGTCATATATGCAAAACACCATTAGCACAACCACATCACACCGGTGACATAGGTCCATGTGACGATATTTAAAGTTGATAAGATATGGTATGATAAGATTTGGTAAGTTCTATGAAATTAGTGAGGAAAAATTGGATAAATGCATGGTCAAAAATTAAGTTCATCACGATCAATATTTTATCAAACAAAAGATTTACCAATATTTGGCAAAATGCAAATACTACACATGCAAACATCGATCAAAGATTTTGCTCATATATTGATGCCACTATCACTATTTCTATGCTCTTTAGCCGTTTCCACCACTTGCAAGCCGCAAACCTAGGTCACCATGATCTAAAATTTTAGAACTGGTCGATATCGAAATTCTAGATTGTCAATCTTGTACAATTGTAACCCCTTCTCTGTGCTTATACATATAAAGAGATGGCGGCACTAGGCATTGATGGTGTTAAGGGATATATATTCCACATCGATAAATAATGTTGAAACAGACCAATTAATAAAGATCTTGGGCTACTCCTCTTAACAAGGTTGACCTTTTAAGATGGAACTACAAATCTTTAATATAATGATGCATGTACTGGTAAAAATTTCAATTATAGGTTAATATTTTGTCAATGCCTTCAAACTGATAATGATTTGCTAAACATGAATAACTTGAAGAGTGGAGAAGATCTCTTTTTCGCCATGGGGATAGAAGGCTAGGAATATATTGCATTTTNTATTCCACATCGATAAATGATGTTGACACAAATCAATAAATAAAGATCTTGGACTACTCCTCTTAACAATGTTGACATTTTAATATGGAACCTCAAATCTTAACAGATGGTGGTGATGGTTTAGATGTTTATGGTTGTTTTGATGATTGACTCAGAGAAGAGACCAAGATTGAAAACGGTGAGCTCTAGCAGCCATTGGGTGGGTAAGGATGTGATGGCGATGTGTGGTGCTTCTCTAGTGGAATGATGTGGCACTAAGGTTTGGGGTATGTGGAAAATGGCGGTGGTGATGGCATAGATGGAGGTGGCGGCGGAAGTACAGCATAATATGTTATTATATAAAAAAATTATTTGGTATCTTACAGGATAAAAATTAAGAAAAAGAAAAACCCTCTTGGATCTATTTTCATCGTAATGACACCCACCCTTTCCCACACCACCTTTATATATACTCCCCCACCCCACACCAACAAAGCCTCCCTACCTTGAGTTTTTCAACCCCCGACCACCCCAAAAATAGCCATAGAACAGCCATGAGAATTCGGAAGCACGTCAAGATTCCTCCATTGGCATATGCTGCATCTTCATTGAAACTAGCGACTGTGCTTCAGACCCATGTTTGTCAGCTGAATCAGTCCCCTTGGAATGTTTTGAGTTTTTGCCACCAGAAACTCCTTCACCACCATCATTACAGGTTAGTTAAATTATATCTCTACTGACTCCACCAATTTGGTTCTCTACCCAGATCTGTTAAAATCCATTTATGATTCTTGTCAAATGTCCCCTTTCATGAAATTTGTGTGAAAAATTGGATAAATGCATGGTTTAAAATTAAGTTTGATCACAGTAGCAAACAAAAGATTTACCAATATTTGGAAAAAATCCAATATTATGCCCGCAAACATCGATCAAAGATTTTGCTCATATGTCGATGCCACCATCACTATTTCTATGCTCTTTCGCCTTTTCCACCACTCGCAAGCCGCAAACCCAAGTCACCATGATCTGGTTGATATTGAAATTCTACATTGTCAATCTCGCACAATTGTTACTCCTTCTCTTTGCTTATACATATAATGAGATGGCGGCATTGGGCATTGATGGTGGTGATGGTTTAGATGTTTATGGTAGTTTTGATGATAGAATTGGGGAACAAACAAAGATTTAAAATGGTGAGATCTAGCAACGATTGGGTGTATACAAGGTTGCCATGGTGGTGTGTGGAGCTTTTCTAGTGGGAAATGACGGTAGTGATTGCATAGACTAGGGCGACGATGGTAGCACGGGCAGATCTAGTATGGGAGCAGTGGAGTCAGCTACCCCCACACTCAATTTAAATTTTTTGGTCAACAAATTAAATAAATTTAAGTTATACGATTTTGCCCCCACAATTAGAATTTGTAGCTCAAAATGTTAGAACCAAAGGATAATAGTATTTTGGCAATGGTAGAATGTTTCCATCACTTTTCTCCTCTCCAACTTTTCATCTTCCAAGGCTTCCATTGTACTCTTTCTTTTTGCCCATTCTCAGACACCATGTAAACTGTAAAAATAAGAAAAAATGGAAAAGTTTTGAAGTTTAAACTTTGAAGAGTAAACAGAGCTATGGGAAGAGAAACGTATGTAATTTGAAGATAGAACGGGATATCAAGAAATTTTTGGTGACAGTGAATTTACTTTTTCATTTCCTTTTGCTAAATTAAATTATTACTTTTTTTGGATAAAAAAATAATTGCATTTTTTGGGTTTTTGTGTGTGCTTAAAATACAGATTTCTGTAGTTTTTTTTTTTTACTTAAATTGCCCTCACAGCTTTACAATCCTAACTCCACCCATGGACGGCAATTCTACATAATATGTTATACTTATTACAAAAAAGTTTTATATGGTAACTTATAGAAAAAAAATTGAGAAAAAGAAAAATCCTTTTGGATCTAGTTTCATTGTGGGTAACGATACCCACCCTATCCCACACCACCTTTATTTATAACCAACAAAGCCTCTCTACCCTCAGTTTTTCTACCCCCCGACTACCCAAAGAAATAGCCATAGAACTGCCATGAGAATAAGGAAGGACGTCAAGACTTCTACATTGGTATATGCTACATCTTCATTGAAACAAGGGACTGCTTCAGGCCCATGTTTGTCAGTTGAGTCAGTCCCCTTGGGACGTTATGAATTTTTTGCCACCATCAACTCCTAGTCACCATCTCCTCCATCATCGTTCCAGGTTAGTTAAAATTTTGTCTATACTGACTCCGGATTGGTTCTATACACGGATCCATTGAAACCCATTTATGATTCTTGTCAAATGCAGACCATAAATGGTTGTGGTTCATGCAGACCATAAACGATTGAGGTGTCACTCCATGTCGCTTAGAATCGCATAGTCAAATCTATTTATGTGCTCTACATCAATCACAAGATGTGTCATCCAATCTTTTAATGCTCATGAACTGCTAATTTTGAAAGAAGGAAAATAAAAAAAGAAAATAGAAATTGTCATATATGCAAAACATCATTAACACAATCACATTACACCGTGCGACATAGGTGCATGTGATGTTGTTTAAAGTTGATAAAATTTGGTGGGTTCCATGAAATTTGGGGTGAAAATTGGATAAATGCATGGTTTAAATTAAGTTTGATCACGATCAATATTTTAGCAAACGAAAGATCTACCAACATTTGGCAAACATCTAATATTATGCACGTGAACATCGATCAAAGATTTTGCTCATATAACAATGCCACCATCACTATGTCTACTCTCTTTTAATATTTCCACCATTCGCAATCACAAACTCTGTTACAAAACAAGTCAATGCCAGAATTTATCTGATACTTAGGATTGA
>CAIGRF010146100.1:14933-31059 GCA_903798235.1 Fraxinus ornus
AATATTAAGTTTTACTGTCTTTAAATTTAGTAGTTTGTTTTGTTCAATAACATTAATATTGAATTTATTAGTTGAGAATGTTTAAATTTTATTAAAGACACGATTTTATGATTCAAATTTAAATATATGGATGTTCCAATATTTTGCTTATTAAAGAATTTTATCGTTCCACATTTTAAGTGAATAAAAGTAAATGAAATTTTTTTTTGTAACACTTCAAGAATTTTGGGGCGTTACACATGCTGCCTTCTTCTTTTTTTGGTGCACTAAAGGGGTGATTAACTTCTAATAGACAAACTAATTATATAAAGATATCTTATTAGTCAGACATTTATATAAATTGAAAATAGTACGTCGTTCATAAAGAAGTGAGGATAGAAGGGCTTAGTGCTATTTCTTTATTTGTTTAATTGGGGGTGGCCCAGGTGGGAGAGGCATTAACCAAGGGATTCAATTGCAAGAATGCAAATTTCTCTCCAGCACATCCAAAGGCCCGTATCACAGAAATTAACAAGAAGAAGGTACTGTCTCGCAAAGATAGTTGGTGCCTACATGTCTCCTCATTACACATCTTTTTTCTCTATCTTTCGCACCATAATGGATGCTTTGCATCTTACTTTCATTTTGAACATTGGCTATAAAAAAAATTCTGGTACACTCCAGTAGGTTATAATTTTTTATCCTAAAATTTCGAAGCCCATTTGAATGTTAGAGCACCAATTATGCTTGCAAAGCACCTGCAAGCTCTATGATTAATTTAAAATGGAATTGAGAATGACCAACAGGCAGAACATCAAATGATTACAGTAAACAAAAATTAAAAAACATAATTTTCTTATTGATGCTGCAGAGTTCACAGAAAGTGGCCATCATTTTTAGGACAGAAATTTTATAGTTTTGTGCTGGCCATGCTTATATATTACTATAGAATTCTCACCAAGAGGAAAAGGGGGAAAATCACCAAACGGAAAATTTTAGTCTAGACTACCTCATCCCAAAATTATGCACTCTTCAAACTTCTAACTAATGGTGATGGAAACATTTACGTCTTCAAAAGATGTTCCACCTTATAATGTTTAAAAGAGCATCCTCAGAGATTGAAGAGGAGAAAAAAAAATTAATCTGAGCTCTACTAATAAGCTAAGTTGACTTTCATAACCCAACTAAAGCATGGAGCAACAAGGATAGAAAGTAAAATTCAAGAACTTTTCGAGGAAGTACAGAAAATTAAAATAAAACAAAACTTGACTGTTTCATGTCCTACACAGTCATCACATATTTCACATATTTGCCATGAAAAATGAGTCAATTAAGGATTTTGAATGATAATCAGTCAGGTCACCCGTATTAGTCGAAAAAGTAAGAATGACAAACCTTCAAAACCATGGGTTAAAATAGCTCTTCAAAAGGATCAACTGATGAAGGCTCAGATTAATTAGTTCACACACATGACGCAGTGGCAAGAGAAGAAAAGGGAGACACTAAGTCAATGAAGCTTCATTTTTATAGAAAAGCATTTTTCTGTAATTGTTCATAAATGATTCAACATCACAAGAAGTCTACTATTTCTTTCTTAAAGGTGCAATAGAACTTAAGTTCAAATAGATAAACAAAGAAACAGCATTATTAAATTTTTAACAGATGAAGATGTTTGTAAGCATCAGAAAAGAAGAGACCAATAGTCACCCGAAAGCACCTCCATAATAGAACATCTAGAAAAAGCCAAACATTATAGGAGGGTTTTGCACTTATAAAGTTGCAGCTGTTAGACATGAAAGAAATAGATGTGGAAAATGGCATGACAACTTACCGCAATCATGACGCTATCATGGAATATCAATGGAGATAGGAAAACCCAAAAGATGTCATAGAGAAAAGCACAACATAGAAGTACTGTAGCAACCTATAAGAAAACAACAATTATCGTATGATAAAACAAAATCATAACAATGTAAAAACCAAGTTTCGCTATTGGCATACCTTAATGTTTGGTAATTGAGCCAATTGAAGGACAGTAATCATCAAACAGATACCCTGACAACAGGAAAGCTGTCAGTGTTCGAAAGAATCGTCATAAGAGGAAATTTACAAGGATTTATTCCAAATTGTTGAAACACTAAAGACTATCGTAAGCATTATGTGTTGCCCAAGGAGCCTAATAAGGTTGCTCAATTGGCAAAACATATCAGCGTAGAATCAAAGGTAAAAAAATAATAATAATAATTGACGATAATTCTGACAGATACATCGAGCAAGTAGCATATCCATTAATGTCAAAATATTATGAAAAGGGCCAACTTTGTTATTTTTCAAGCTTAAAGGATAAAACTTGTATTAATTTACAAGTTTATTAGGTTTTCTAAATGTCATTCTGATAAACCATTTCTTTGGACCCTCACAGCTATAGTGATTCTACTCCTCCATCTGGCCAATGTACGTGCACATTACACATTCCTCCTATGTGTTTGATTCAAACAGAACAATAGTGTGAATATTTAAATCGTTAAGTAAAAATAGCAGTCTTTTGTGATAAAAAATGCATGGTTAAGAAAATACAATTTGAAAGCAGGTGATAGCTTACAAGAATGTCTTGACCAACCCAGGAGTATGATGCCTTCCGGTTTGCAGCCCAGAAAATGGCAAAGGCCAAACAAAATAACAAGACAATTAAAGATAGAATGGAAATCTCCCCGAGGATTGGCAGATTAACTCTTCTTCGTGCACAATTTTTGCATTTGCTGAACAAATAAAAGATATGAACGTGTTTGAAAAAAAAATACCTCCTTTCTTGTCTACAACATAGATAGCTTTACAAACAAAATTAAAGGATACCTTGACAGCAGCGAAACTATACAAGTATGCATTCCCTGTTATAATGATAAAAATAATCAATAAGGACTATCATAAATCAAACTGTTCCAACACTATTGATGTGCAGAAGATTGAGATAATAAACAGTGTATAAGGAATTTATAAGACTGCAAACTTGATCATATTCTAAGATCATTACAGAAGAGTGGATGTACTAAAGAACGAAAGCAAACTACCCATTGATGGTATATTTAAGAGCAAGTGAGCTAACATCACATTTTTCAAATAAAGTCCAATTAGATCCACAAGTATCCAACTGTAGTTGACCCTAGGAGTTCACTCTCATCCATGTAGCTAGAAATATTTTTTCTATGAATGAGAAGATATCAGAATTAGTAACAAGCCACATCGCACGAAATCAGAAACTATTTTAATAGCAATATCATTCATTCTGTAATAATTAAACATAATTAGACATTGAGGGTGTGTTTGAGCCACATTATTTTGAAAGAATGTATTCTGAAATAGTAGATTGATGGAGAACGTGTGGTTAAAAATGAAGGAAAAGTTATTGATGTGATAAAAAATATTATTTTATTGGAAAATGTGTGGTTAAAAATGAGTAGAGGAATGAGAATGAATATATATGAGTGTTTGAGCCACATTAGTTTGAAAAAAAATGTATTTTGAAATAGTAGATTGATGGAGAATGTGTGGTTGAAAAAGAAGGAAAAGTTATTGATGTGATGGAAAATATTATTTATTGAAAAATGTGTGGTTAAAAATGAGTAGAGGAATGAGAATGAAAGTTTTAATGGATAACAAACAGGGGGTGAGTTAATGAAAATACTTGCTTGGGAACTTTTGAAGAAGAAAATATCATGTCCTGTTGTTAAATTCTCATAGACACTCTGTGGGCTTTTAAATCTTTGCTCTCAAAATTAAAAACTAGGAATTCAAGAAAAATGATGAAGAAGCCCTTGACGTGTGTGGCTAGGCCAATCAATAAAAATGAGTGATTAAGACTCTTTGCGGATGAAAGAATAGAAGGCTGTACTAGAGGCTGCTCAAGAGTTGAAGTAATCAAGCTTTGGCCCAAGCAGGCAGTCAATAAAAGAAATAAAGTCCACAAACTTTCTACAGATAAAGAGCAAGCTGCAATATTCAACTTTCTTTGTCTTACCATCTATGAAATTTAAACGGCAGCTATTACACACATCATAACACCCTTCCAATCCGTGCCATTGCAAAGTCCCAAAGGCTTCTTTTTGGCACTTAGTAGTATGTTTATCATTTTACAACACTTTCTACAAAATAGAATGGCACACCGCACATGCACACTTGATATGCAGATATATAGATGCAGGGAGAAATTTGATATATGACTTCTTATGTTTAATAAACTCAAATTAGTGAAAGCACATGAGAGAAGGCAGTCTTGCAACCTGACAAGCTAATTGAAACAGGTCTTATCAAGATTGCTTGAAATGCAGATATACAGATGCAGGGGCCAAGTTAATATATGACTTATCAATGCATTTTTTAATAAATGCATATTGGTGAAAGCAAATATTGTCTTCAATCACCACTTCAATCCCTAATATCTGGTGACGTATTAAGAGTGTGACACTGGAAACATATTAATTTTGTCTCTGCCAGCTATCTTCTTTTTTTTTTTTAAAGGTAATCAAATATTTTATTAATCAATACGTAATACACGGGAGGTGTATTATCAATTTAAATTAGAAAGTAACAACATGAAATTAGGCAGCCCGACTATAAGCCTAGTAGCCGCAGCATTAAACCAAGAATACAATGTCAAATTAGAGAAAGCAGAAGAAACATGGAAGGAACAACCCAACGGCCAACGATGATGATGACCATAACAATAGCATTTACTAAAACAGCAATTTATGATTCTGCACAAAGAATAGCAATAGTTACAATCAAAGTTTAGCCAAAAAGACTTCTTGGACGAAAAAGTGACAGCTCACACGCAAAATCATCTTGATATTTTCATGTTTAATAAGTTGCTTCTAACTGTAAAACACCTGATATGGATAAGACAAATTACATGCACTCAGATAACAAAGTCAATCATCAAGAAATCAGTTAACATCCTCGAAGTGTTTTCTTCCACTGTATAAATTGTATGTATCGAACCATCATTCCAATCCAATTTCATTTACCATATTTTAAAGGACTAACTGGAAATGAATGGGAACTAAGCTAATATATTTTGAAGGACAAACTGGAATTGACATGGAAATATGATTATATGAACTCCAAAAAGTGGTGTGCAAGGAGGGAAAATACGAGGAAGTTAAAAACATTAACCATTACTTGGAGTATTACCATTCCCCTATTCCCCTAGTCCTTCCTTTGAGCATGCATTGAAAGTTCTCTATATAACTAAACTAACTTTGTTTCTTTTTCTCTTTCTTTGTCCTTTTATATCCTAGCAGAAGGTCTGCATCTTCTCGAATCTCAACTTGGTCAAGCATCAAGCAAAGTTGAAGTGACTTGACGGTTTAACACCAACTGGCCACTAGTACATTATCATTATTTATATTAACAGTAAAAGTTAAAAAAGAAAGAGAGAAAATAGTCAACTTGAATAATTACCTCTACCCCTGCGATACAGAAAAGAACAATCAGCAGCCAGACAAACCAAGATGACATAAATAGATAAAGTAGCACCAGAAAAGTGGATGCTGTTATAACAAATATTATAGCGCTTTTTGAGCTAATTTTGAGGATTTCCTTCTCGTCCTCATCCTGGGTAAAATGAAGAAAAGACAATTAGTCATCTATTGTGTCCATCAAGTAATATGGAAAATGCATCTTGAATCTATCATACAAGATACTAACCATTAAAATCAAAAGGAACCACATAAGTCAGAGAAAAAATTGTAATATCCAGTTATTTCTCGTAAATTAAGAGGAAAATTTGTACATAGAAGTCAGCCTTCTGTCCTCTAAAAAAAATATTGACGGGATATTTTCATTCAATAACTGTTTAGTTACAGCTTGTGCTTAAAAGTCATGTCAAGTTTGTGCAGAAACCAAGCAATCATATCAAAAGGTTGTATGTCAAATCTTGAGATGGCTCTAAGAAGCTCCAATAAAAGGACATATTTCCGATCCTCTTCTACTCTTCTACAGTGCATCTTCAGGCCCACTAACTAGCAGATGACACAAAGATCACAATGTGGGCATATAATTAGGATAAGTGGAACAACATGAAATAACAGAAATGAGTGTATAACAGAGTAAAGGATGGGCGGTTATAACAACAGCTGATAATTGAAAGTTTTGCAAAAGATCGAGAGTGGTATATATACAATCAGAGGTTTTTAGGTAAGTAACTATTTAATCATATAAAGCAACACAATGCAAAGGTTAAAAGTTCAATGAAGATGATTTTGACTAGTAATAGGCAGGGAATATTAATTTCTTATGCTGTTCAACAAGCTGATTCTGTAGGAGTAATGCCATGGTAAGGAGTGCAATATGAAGTTAATACATGTACAGCAGGCGACATCTATAGAGTTGAACCGTATAATGTATGAACCTAAAGAAATGGACCAAATGGTTTAGTATGTGGAACCTTTGGTGATAATTCATCATAACGCTCATCACTTTGACCCGTTCCAGTGAATTCTGACCAAAGTGTTGCACACACTATTGTCCCAACCGCCATCAACCACAAGAATATCACTGAGTAGTCTACAACAGGACGATTCGGAGAATATAACAGAAGTTCAACTACACAGAAAAACTTGAAGTTAGTCATAACAGAATTTTTTGATACACTGATCTGCACGTGACAAGAATAAAACAGTTAGCACATGTTTATACTTGATATCTTACAACACAGATCAAAGTGATGACAAGTCTTATTCTATTTAATAAAGAATTTGTTCAAGGTACTCTTCATGGCCACTTGGAACAATTCAAAGGCGCCTTATTCTTTAATTTGCCATGGTCTGCTCTCTCTCTCTCTCTCTCTCTCTCTCTCTCTCACACACACACACACAGAGCATATACGTCTCAGAAATATTGGCATTAAAACAATTTAGAGACATCGCTTCAATTAATATAAAGAAGGTGCCAAATTGGAGACCAAATATTCTTCAATTGACGTTAAATGGGATTGTAGACGCATTCTTACGGTGATAATATGCCTAATTCTATATCACTATATGTATGTAATAATGCATGGAGACATAGTTGCTGTCAATAGAGTACTTTATTATTAGTATCCTAATATAATAAGATAAAATAAATGGCATAATGCTGTTCAAATACATTTTCATCGCTGAAGAACAAGTTAACGTTCTCCAAATTATTATCAAAAATGGATATAAAGAAAAGCTTGTTTGATGCAGATTTTTCCAACAGAAAAATAATTTTTTTGGAGAACGTACGGTTAAAAAGTCGAGAAAAGTTGTGGGTCTCATAAAATGCATGATAGAAAATGATTCTAAAAGAATCTGTACCAAAGAAGCCTAAAATTGAAGAAAGAGGTACTGGACATATAAGGAAAACAATGTTGAGCAAACACCTGAAGTACAGTGGATATTACAAAAAAATATAATACACAGAATGAATCAAAGGGAGGAGATGGGGCATATAGTAACCACCTGAAGCAGAGCTGTCTTGATGACATTGCAAGGCAACCCAAAACTGTTTGCGTATTTCAGACCATAGTTTATATATATATATATATATATATTTCAACTGTGATTGTGTATATGTGCGCAAGTGTGTGTAAATCCCATTCCAAGTTACTCATGCCCGCATTTTCACTTCACCTTCCTTGATTTGACAGATTTTTCTGCCGGTAATACACGAAAAAACAGCTCTCAAGGTATCAGCGCTTCAATGAATCACTTTGAGTCCTGATGCATTTTCAGTCTCTCCCTATACAACCATATCTTTACATGTATATGTATGTATGTTTGAAAACCAAAAAAATAATACAGTAACTGTTACCACTCTATCAATCTACAGATATATACCTATATACCCCTACATATATACATGCATCAAAGTACTGCCAAACATAATATAGTTGTTTACAACCAAATTTTACTCAATAGTAGCAGAATAAACAATGGAGCAGTTCACAGATGCAAAAATTAAATATTAACTTGAATCTACAAGGCTTCTAAATATGGATCATCTCATGCTTCTCAATCAACACCCGCATACAAAATTAGATAAGAGGGCATACCTTTCTCTCCACCAGCCATTGATTTGTTTATTTCCTCTCCTCCTGACTTGGAGACCATCACAACAGGAATTGTAATGTACAAAGTAGTATCATTTTCAGGACAACCCATCTCCACAAGATCTATACAAGTTCGCAGGGAAGCAGGCACAGATGCAAAGATCAAAGTTAAGTGCAAGTACTGAGGCAGAAATTATAGATAACACATAAAACATTTAAAAAGATTTTCAGTAAGTAAGCTAAGAACCTTCATCATCATTTATCACCAGCAATCCTGACGCTCCTCCAGCTTGTGCAGCTTTAGCCTTAGTTATAAAATCACAGTCACCACGTATTGCCAATGCAATAGAGCCAGATAACTGCCGAAGAATAGAGGAGATCATTTGCATTGTTACTCGAAAATCTTAATATTAAAATGGAAGAATTAACTTTGATGACTTCGAAATAACAAAGGGAAGTGTTTGCCCTAACATTCATTCAATATTTTTGCCGTTAAAAGGCTTAAAATGAAAAGCATATTACAAAAATCTGCTAAATCTTTAAAGCACTCTCAATACCAAGAAAAACATAAGTACTCATAACCTAAAAGAGGAGATACTTTGCTCCTAATTATTTTACACTCACCAGGACAGTTTTGAAATCATGTCACCCAAGATGACAAGAAGAAGCCATAAGAGAGGAAATGTGTAGAACTGTATGTTTTCTTCACTATTCAATCAGCTGAGAGTTCAAGGAATGTCAAACTCAAGGGTATTGAACCTCTATTTTAAGGAACTATAGTAGAAGTGGAGTAACTGATGCAGGAAAAATTTATAAGTTTTAAGGAAAAGGAGACAATNTATACTATATTATTTACACTAACAATTATTAACATACTTTGTCTCCTATTTGTTTTCAGGTTTTATCTATAAATTTGCCTCAGCATCTTCTACTAGGGTTTAGAATTAGAATTCTATTTTGACTAAGATTTCCAGATATTAGGGTTAGGAATTTTAGATATCACTTCTCCTGGAGTGTATTGAGGCTTTATCCATCAAATTTAGTACGCTATCATCAGCAGAGGCTTTCTCAATTCTAATTTAAATCACCCCCTATTTGTCACTTCATCCACCCATTCTTTCCTGCAGCAAGAATTCATCTCTTGCCCATCGAGAACAGATCAGAAACAAAATCTAGAAGTTCATGGACATCATTAGCAAGAAAGAATACATAACAAAGGCAAGAAATGATTAATGTTTATGTATTCTGGAAAACAATTAAAAATAGTCCTACCAAAATTGACACTATAAACCTACACATATGTTCAGCTGCTGAAATCAATTTTCTACAGAGCCCAAAGTCAAGTAAAATATGCAAGGTGGGTATGGGAGTTAACAATACTTCATGCAAGAAACTGTATCAACTTTTAAAAGAAACTCCCAAAATTACAGCAAGTGTCAAAAGAAACTCCCAAAATTTACAGCAAGTAAAGTGAGGAAAACTTGCCGCATGTAGAATTTACCTTCGAAGATGAAGTTGAACAGCCATTTAAAGGATTCAAAAAAGTAGCTGGTAATATGTGGCCTTCTTTAGGGTTTGTGGGCAATATCTGGCCAAATGCTGCACTCAACCCACTTATTGATTTCCCTTCATCTCCATTCGCCCAGCTCTTGACCTTGACCTGGGATAAAAGAAATAAGATCGCTCGTGTTATTATCTCCCAAAGGCTGAACATGCTTCAGACGAAAAAAATAAAAGATAATTCTGCTTTGGGATTTATCAGTCCCTTGAAGAAAGAATAGGATGTTCTTGAGGTCTAATTTCCTTTCCCAAACAAAGTTACTGGAAATGTTCCGTTCTGACCAGTCTTGCTTCATTTCAAATATCTTAAATCAAGAAATGATTTCAACTGAATTACATGGTATAACATAGGTACATTGAATCTCTGCAGTTCAAAACTCGTAACTTTCTCTTACAATATCAATTTCCAACAAATTATCATCTTATTTTCCGAATTCAACCACAACAAATTAATCTAACTACAAAAACATATGGGTTTTTCTATACTTAAAAAATGCAGACAAAAACAAACATAATAAAGGCATCATAAATCATAAAAGCAGAATATTACCAATCGATAGGGGTTGCTGCAGTAACTAGAAGAACCACTTGGCGCAGCGCGTGAAACGTCATCCCCGGCGGCAATTGGTGATTGGCAAACAAGTAATAATCCGAACTGAAACATAACTACTAATCCCAGAGAAAATTGATATGAAGTTGAAGCCATGCCTAATGATTGATATGCTGAAACTAATCAACCAAATCCCCTTTCCTTACGGTTGATTTTAGTTCATCGCTGGATGTAGGAATGATCAACTACTACGCGTATAATCACAAAAAAATCTATAATGGGACGTAAGCTGTGATCAGATTTGGGGACAAATGGGAACAGGGAAGGATACTGCACGTTGTGATTCCTTGGTGCAAGTGGTTATTATTAGAGGATTAAAAACTTAAATACTACTTAAACTTTTGCAGGTGATCTATATCCATCTTCAAACTACGAAAATATTCCAAATCGATCCTCATAATTTAATATAAATTTTCTATCTGTTCATTATTATGTTGACAAAAGGATGTCTTTAGAAATAAATATTGAAATACGATGATAAATTTGGAACTTTTTTATTTTAACTATGGATATGAAACACGTGCAAAAGTTCAAAATCTGATTGAGGGTGCTTGAGCCACATTATTTTGGAAAAATGTATTTTGGAATAGTATATTGAAGGAGATTGTGTGATTGAAAAAGAAGGAAAAATTATTGATATGATGGAAAATATTATTTTATTGAAGAATAAGTGGTTGAAAATAAGTAGAAGAATGAAAATGAAAATTTTAATGAGTATCAAACGGGGGCTGGTGAATTTAGATTACAAGCATTCGATGATTATGCATATCGATTGAGATTGTTATTGAACATTCAGTTGCGCATGTCTATACACAAAATGATTTAGCGGGTCATTTATTAAAAATCTACAACTTATTGCTGACCATTACTTATGAAAATAAAACTCCCAACTTTTGTCCGGGGTCATGCCATATTACATGATGCATCATTGGTTCGTATTAGACTAATTGTATATTATGATTATTTACATTTACAACTGGCATTTGGTCATAAACCTAATATTTATCACACGTGAGTTTTTGATTGTGATGTTCAAGTCCCTATTTCACTTCCACAACGGACTAAAATAGGTCTCCAACGAAAACTTGAGATTTATGTGGTTTTGATTCATCATATATTATTAGGTATATCGGACTTTTAACATGTGATTTATTTAGTACACGTTTTACATATTGTCATTTTGATGAAATGACTTTTCCAACTTTGGGAGGAAAATCATCGTAATAAAGAAGGTAACAAATTTTGGAATGAAACGAATCTATCTTACTTTCATTCCCGCAACAATCAACGTGAGCACAAGGTTGAAAAAAATTATTTCTTTGCAAAGAGTTGCAAATCAATTACCAGATGTATTTGTGGACACAAAAAAAGTGACAAAGTCATATATACCAGTAGAAAATATTTCAGCAAAAATTGATGTCCATGCATGACAATTTGCTGTAACAAATGAATCTCAAATACATCAGAACTGTGGTCGACCAATTGGTTCAAAAAACTTTGTACCTCCAAAAAGAAAATTACAAGAGAAAAATCAACCAAAAACTTCAGAAATATATACTAGTTTTTGCCCCTGCAATGCACAGGTTGTGTTCTATTGAAGGTAATATTAGCGTCTTGTATGCTAAGATTAGATGAGAGATTGTATTACAAGAAAATGAATGAAATGTAAATAAGTAAAATGTAAAGGCAAAAAAATTAAGAAATTATAAAATAAAAAAAGGAGTCCCAGACATGTGCAGAGACATGGAGTGCGTCGTGTCTCCGCATTGTTCGGAGACTCGGAGACACACGGACAAATGTAAATAAGTATAATTTTTGGCAAAAAAATTAAGAAATAAAAAAAAAAGTCCCAGCACGGAGACACGGAGTGCACCGTGTCTCCGCATTGTTCGGAGACACAGAGCTTTGTCTCCGAACAATGCGGACACGGGAGACACGGAGTGACTCGGAGAGCGCTGTGCCCCGTGTATCCGCACAATGCGGAGACACAACATTGTTCGGAGACACGGTGTCTCTGAACAATGCAGAGACACAGAGGGCCCCATGTCTCCGCACAATGCGGTGCGCCGTGTCTCCGCATTGTTCGGAGACACGAACATGGTATTTTTTTTTTGCTACATTCAGTTTTTTTTCGTCTTTTTTCTTTTACGTAAAATCATTTTCCAATCGTTATACGATTTTACTTTACTAACAAAAAAAAAAATACAAATGATATACATGGAAAACAAGATATTTTACAAAATATCAACCGCAATGCTTGGAGAAAAAAGATATATTTACAAAACTTAATTTCCAATACCAATTAGTCAACAAAAATGGCTGTCGTAGGAGTGAAATAAATTTCTTCAAATTTTTTTGTACAAGCTGAAAAGGACGCTAACCCAGAATTACAAATAGCAATCAAATTTAGCTTCCATATCCTAACCTTAATCCTAACCCAAGGGAATTACAAATAGCAAGTGACAACATATTTGTTATGTAGACATCAGTGTCATTATTTGTATTTATTTTCTCTTAATTTTTGAGCAAATGGAACTGACCTAAGAACAAGATAAGCCACCGGCAACTCTGGTTCTCCACCCCAAACATAAGGTTGCTGAATTCTTTTGACATAAGCATCAAAATCATCATCAATTAACCTGTCCGAATATTACATAAATATAAAAACATAAGAAAACATGTTTGGTACGCACTAATTGACTAAATATGACGGTATAATATACAAGATTTTATCTTCTTTTTTTCTTTAATATTGTCCTACAATCTAACTATCAAACAAGCCATTAAGGAAAAAACAGAGGAGTACCATTCGACTTCTTTTCGCCTCTTCAAAAGCTCTTCTAAAACCGAAAATTTTCCATTCCATTATAAAACTCAATTACTCCAGAGTACAGAATTTAAATAAACTCCAAATGCAAAAGCACGAGTATATATGTTTCCAGGCACACACACGAATATATACAAGTAGAAAGAATAGTATATTATTTACTTGAGCTCTTAATTGATCAGCAAGCTCTGTCTGACGATCCTAATCAGAAGCCTTTTCACCATTTCTCAAACATGCCATGTGTGCAATTGCTCTAAACAAACACCTCCCATTAGTAGGAACCCCTTTACACACAAAATTAAAGAATTTTCAACTTTAGTAAATCATTTAGATTAACAATTAATAATGAAGAATCAATTAAACCCGTGACCCTGTAATTAGGCAAACGACAATAAGCTACATCTGAGGCTACAACTTTAGTGCTAAATCCATCGGCTTTATCATCAGTGGGTGGAGAAACCTCGAAATTTAAATCGGAGTAATCGGGCAACGACAAGGTTAAACAGGTTTAGGAAAGGCAAAATTAATTAATTTATTTTTTTGGAAAAAATGCTTTCTATGCGAAGCTCTCTCGGGCACCGAACTCCGCATTATGCGGAGCTCTCTTCGCATAATGCGGAGCTTGCTCCACGCGGATTTGAATAACAATGGAGAGACACACAGGGCATAGCACGGACACATGGTGCACTCCGTGTGTTTAAGATGGAGTACAAAGAGTAAATACATAATAAATATTTATCCATGTTTTATAGCACATTAACATTATAACTAAAAACCAAAATAATGCAGTAATAACATTCTTTGTTAGTCAGATTAATACTATTTCTGGGGGTGTTTTATTGATTTTTTTTAATTTTCTTTTTTGCCTATTGAGAAGCTGTGGAAGAGATTTTGTGTGGAAGTCACCACGAAAATCAACTTTCTTGCAGAAAATTGGAAGTATATTATAGGAGGTCTCATTTGTCAGATTTGTGTAAATATATATTGATCAACAGTCGTTGCTTTACATTTTCCGTCTCTATTTCTCTCCATTTTTTCCGTAGCTTATGAGCTTTATGATGCATGTTAATTTGGTGGAATATTTTAAGATCTTTCGAGTAGTTTAAGATAGCATGTGTTTTCGGTGATTCGAAAAGCGTTTGTTAGGTTGCTTAAGCTTTAACCATCTCCAGTTTGTTCTCGTCATTAAATTCTACTTCAACTAATTATTTTCCAATCTGAGAGACATGAACATGATGTTCTTTACAAATTAGTCTTTGGATAATTCATAATTGTGCTTTTATTGTTGTGAGTAGGCCTAATCTGGTGTTCTCTATTCCATTTAATTTCAATAGATTACATCTTTTTCATCAACTTATTTTTCTTCTCGATTATAATTGGTACAAATGCCTAAAATGTGACATCTATCTTTATCTTCTTTCTTCAGTACATACATGGACTCGCTGCTCGGGGAATTCATTATTTTCATAGGCCTGGACCGATATTTCAGGACGTTGGCTTCTTTCTTCTTCGGTAAGAATTATATATTTCTGTATTTTCAACGGACATCACTACTAACGAGATGCAGATTTGCTGTCTGAGGTCTTCACTCATTTCAAACTTCTGGAACTATTATAGGAACTTGGGCAAGACAGAGCTTACATCAGCGAAACTGTGTTTACCTTTGTCTTTCTATCGTTCGCCTTGGTCAATTTTCCCATTTACTGATTTTAAGATTTAGTCACTCTAATTTTTGTTCTTTCAAGTCTTCATTCATATAGATGCTCTGGTGCAATGGACTTTCCATCCTTGCATCTTCAAGAGAAAAAAAATTTACAGAGTCCTATTATGGTGCAGGGTCCTGACTTGTTTAGTTGTAAATGAAAATGTCTGTTGCCATTTTTTGGAAAATTTTCCATTAATCAATAATTAGTTGAGGAGTGAAATAATTGAAAATAAGTAGAATTTTTGGCACAAGATTAATAAAAATGTTTTAAAAAAGGAGTCCCAGTAAGGAGACACGGAGAGCCTTGTGTCTCCCCAATGTGCCACGTGTCTCTGCACGGCGCACGCGACTCCGTGTCTCCACATTGTTCGGAGACACGGTAGACATGGAGTGCCTCATGTCTCCGCAATATTCGGAGACACGGGAGACACAGAGTGCCCTGTGTCTCCGCATGGAGTGCGCCGTAACTCCGCATTGTTTGGAGACACAGTATTTTTTTGTTGATGCATTCTTTTTTTTTCCTTTTTTTTTACGCAAAATTATTTTTCAATTGTTATACGATTTTACTTTATATACTAACAAAAAAAATACAAATGATATATATAGGAAAGAAGATATTTTACAAAATCTGCAATGTCTGGAGAAAAAGATATATTTATAAAATTTAATTTGCAATACCAATTAGTCAACAAAAATGGTTGCTGTAGGAAAACCAGATAATAAACCGGTTTAAGTGTGAAATAGAAGATGCAAAAATGAACAGTAATTTGGTCATATATATATGTGTGTGTGTGTGTGTGTGTACACGAAAGTCCCTGAAGGACTTAAATTGCTAGAAACAAATGATGCACGTTTGAAAACCTCATTCTCAATTAAATTGCAACGATCATTATTTGGATTGAAACATTTCGGACGCATGTGGTATAATCGTCTTAGCGATTATTTGTTGAAAGAATGCTATAAAAATGATGACGTCTGCCCATGTGTTTTTATAAAGAAAACAATTGCTGCAGTTTATGTTGATAATTTAAATTTAATAGAAACTTTTGAAGAGTTCAACAAAACTGTAAATTATTTGAAAAATGAATTTAAGATGAAATATTTGGGAAAATCTAAATTCTGTCTCGGGTTACAGATTGAACATTATTTAGAAAAATTATTTGTTCATTAATCTGCATATAAAAAAAAAAAAAAAATCTTAAAACGCATTTATATGGATAATGCACATCCATTGGAATCACATATGGTTGTTTGATCATTTGATGTGAAAAATGATCATTTTCGTCTACTTGAAGATGAAGAAAATGTTATTTGTTTTGAAGTACCATATCATAGTGCAATTGTCACATTAACTCATCTTGCAAAATGTACTTGACC
>CAIGRF010146102.1:8789-39495 GCA_903798235.1 Fraxinus ornus
TGGTAGTTTGGCCGATAGGACAAGAAGAATGAAAAGAATTTCTGAGAATGAGAAGATGAATTTGGCTGCAATAGATGATACTACTGAAACAGATTTTAAGGAGAGAGTATGTTTATCGGAATAAAATATCTAGATATCTAAATGATGAAGAAGTTTATTTGAAAATGGATGACGTAGATGAAATTGAAAAAGGGGCATTTCGTGATAGTTTATATGATGATAGCTTTAAAATGCAAGGAAGAAAATGTAAAAAAAAAAAAAATCGTATGTCGGAGACACAGATCGTGTCTCCGTGTGGTGCGCGTGTCCACACGGAGACACCGTCCTTGTCTCCGTGTTGCATGGAGACACGGTGTCTCACGCATTTTTTTTGCACATTGAGATATATAATACATATTCTTTTATTAGCCTAAAATTGTCCCAAAAATAAGATGGGTAAATTTAAGAGTGTGTTTACACTTTTTTTTCTCTTTTTTAAATCGGATTATGTTATAACTGTAAATTTGTTGCAACGTGCTAATTGATAACTATATTGTAAGCACATGTCGTGATTTCCGGAATTATTACTGAATTATTTATTTTTTCTTTTGCCAAATACTGAATTTCATTTATTTTTTTTTGCCACGAGGGGCTTTGCCCCTTGCCCCTACGACCTGACCGGTCAGGTCGATTATCACCAGGGGCGTTGCCCCCGGATTCGACGAGGGGACAATGTCCCCCTCGACCTTCGCGACCTGACCAGTCAAGTCGATCACAGTTGGAGGCGTTGTCCCGAACCCCATGAGATAAATGTTGGCTACGATGAGTTGCAGTTCAACTTGGAATGATGACTATCATGCAGTTAATATATACAATGTGATTGATTGACTTTGAAATTCAGCAAGCAATCGAGTTTCATTGGTTCGAACTTTCAGATTATCCAGATGGGGGTTTGCTACCTACTAAGTAATAAGCAATTTGCGACATGGTTCACTTCATTGGAAGTGCAATAGACAAGGTCCAAAATTAGGAGGCAAGTTGAGAATTAAACAACAAAAAATTAAGCCTCGCGCTCTGTAAATTTGAGTGGGCTATGTGAATCCTTCTTTGCAGCTCAGTTCATTTCATTACTATGTCTACTGGAGAAACCCAACTATGTGTATATAAGGATTTAGGTTATATGAAGTTTGGTGTTGACTATTAACCTAATGCAATGATATGCAATACCTCTAAATGTTTGTACTTTAAGAAAATTGAAGAAGAAAGAAGAAACTACAATATCTTGGTAGTTTGTTAGTTTATGGGTGTTTTTAAATTTGAATTGATTTATATTGGTTATTTATGATGAATAATTTTTCCTTTTTGTTTCTAACTTCCTTTTAGTTTATTTATGTATTTTTCGTTGTAACTTTCAAGTTTCTATTAAAGAAGTTTTGCTAAATAAGATTTAATTAGTGATGTCTCCAAAAATAACCAAAAATCAGTCAACGTTATTACGTAACCAACTATACTACGGCACGTGCGTCTCACTAGTATTAAATAAATGAGTATGATAATTTGGGGAATCTACATGAAATAAGTTGTGCTCTCGTGTATTTAAAAATATTTTCTCTTCTTGACACTGGTAGAAGATTAAGTACAAACCCTCATTTGGATCCTCAAGTACAAACATTGTAGAGCATCATGATATCATGTGGCACACTCTTGCTGCAGTAAAAAACTATGATTCAGGACATTGCACCATTATTTGTGTGTATCAATCAATTGAGTCGTGAAGATTAAGCCCTTGTTTGGTTCCTATTATTTTCAAAATACATTTTTCTCTCTTATTTTTAACCACACGTTCTTCAATAAAATAATAGTATACGCAAATCCAAAACTTTTCCTTATTTTTTAACCACATACTCTCCATCAAAATACTATTCCAAAATACATTTCTGGCAAAAAATGGGGCTCAAATAGGCTCTAAGAAAGTAGGCTTTTGTCCTATGCGAAGTGTGAAATTTGTAACATTTAGGATGGTGAAAGTGGTATTACATGAAAATGATAGGAGTGTCTTTTTTTTTTTGGCTATTGTTTGATTAGTGGAAGAGTACTATTGTCGAGCAGTCTTTAGGGTAAAAACAAGGTAATAATCCCTTTATCTATTCTGAAAGCTTGCAAAGAGTAGAGATTATATATAAAAGTTCTTATGAATACCTACATTTCCTTCAGCTTCATGCTGAGGCTAGGATGAAATTATCTAAGAAGAGGAGATGGTGCATTAATATTTCACTGTTCCTAAAGCCTTTTTTTCAACTCAAACACTGCATAATGTATGGTTGTAATAGTTGACTACTGTAAAGAGTTTAAACATTTATAAGGATCAATTTGTACCAAAGGGTGTAAATATGGAATGAAAAGTGTTAGAAGGATAATATGGTCAAGAGCTAATTTCATTTTATGGAGTTATAAGTCACTTCCAGCCATTCTTCCAATCTCATTTAGTGTTGATATGGTCTGGTTATAGAACATTCCATTCAAGATCCTAGCTTTCGTACTTTGATGGGTTTCTAAGATCCATTCAATGTTGAAGAGACGACGTTATTATGATGAATTGTGACTTTAAATGATTACTTGCGTCCAATGAACACTAATGAGATGATATCATATGAAAAACTAGGGTAATTCTCTATTGACCTTCCCTAGTTAGTCACAGTGCTGCCTTGGCCATCCTAAGGTAATTAGTTGACCCTGCCTATCACGAGGACAGATTCTGTGCCCAAGTAGCCTTCCTCCTGATTCTATGAACCCACATTCCCAATCACCCCAAAGAGAACAGTTGTTCCCAGGGTCTTGCTCTCGACCTTAGGTGGTGACAATCCCTATCATAGTTATTAAAACCGGACCGGACTGGACTGGACGGTCCGGCCCGAAAACCAACAAATTGTGATCCGGTCCGGTTACTATAATTGGTCCATTTGGCAAGTGAACCGGTCAAATATTGGTTGAACCGCTCAATACCATGGCTGAACTGAACGGGTTTAGATGAAATCGGAACCGGTTCAAGGGTGTACCGTTTTATGGTGAAGCCAAGTGCAAAATTTTTATTCAATATGCAAAGGCAGATATTCGAACCTTGGCAATTGAAGTGAAATATCACATCCTTGATCATTATGACAACATCTGAACTTGTGTCATAATAGTGAACTAATGCATATATATTTTATATTTAGAAAAAAATGTTCTCCTTTGTTTTAAAAAAATATTTTTTAATTAAAATTATGGCCTAGCAATGACTCACCGGTTGAACCACTAACCCACCGGTTGAATCACAACCCAATGACCCAATGATTTTTCCGGGTCGATGAACGGGTTGGGATATCCATTAACACAAGCCTTAAACAATGACATCCATGGCACAGGTGGAGGAAGCAACTCCTTGTCCGATATCCTCTTGGGCCACTTGTGCATCCATCCAGCAAAAGTAAAATGATACCCATCAGATTCAAGAATAATTCTCTATTTTGGCTAAGATCTGACATGAATGTTCCACTTAATATCATCTTCTTTCCATATCCGTGGGGTAATATGGACTACAGACTGACTATTGAGTGAAAGAAGTGCTGCAGGAAGAAAAGGTTTCAACTTTCAAGCTTGACCTTTACATTTCCTGGACTGAGATTTTTTTTTTTTTTTTTTAGGTTTCCAGAGTCTAAAATATCCCGAAAATTCTTTTGTGTGTAGTCTTACTTCCTTGCTTTTGACCCTGGCACTTAACACCAAATTTGCGCATAGGCATCCCCCAAAAATAATTTGCCGATTCATTTGTATAATAATTTCAAGTTGCTTATGTCATCTGTACAACATACTGTTAAAATTATCATTACCATGTTTTTAAAGGACTTGAATAATTTTTTTGCTAGATACGTTGCATATCTTACGTTTTGATAATTCATATGATGCATCCTGGTTTGTAGACAGCTGCGCTAGATGGAGAAACTGACCTGAAGACAAGGGGGATACCTTCTGCTTGCATGGGAATAGATTTTGAGTTATTGCATAAAATCAAGGCAAGACTATATGTTATGAAAAATATCCATATTACATAATACAAATAAATATGTTCTATATGTCATTTTGTTATTCACTTCTGTGGCAGGGTGTAATTGAATGTCCCAGTCCTGATAAAGATATTAGAAGATTTGATGCAAATATGCGATTGTTTCCTCCGTTTCTTGATAATGATATGTGTCCCTTGACCATTAAAAATACACTCCTTCAGTCATGTTACTTGAGGAACACAGAGTGGGCTTGTGGAGTTGCTGTTTATACAGGCAAGTGTTCAATTTTTAATGAGTCCATTTTGATGCTGTATCATTTGTTATTTGTCATAGATAAGCTTTTCAGCTTTTTCTAGGATATCCATTTGTGAAAAAGGGGAATATTAAGAGCGAAGGGAATGATAGATATTCTCTTTCATTGTTCATTAATCTTTATTTTAATTTTACATTCTTGTTTAGGAAATTAAATTCTCTTATTATAATATCAAAAAGGAAACAAAGTTGGCAATAAGGTTCAGGGTCTGGATCTTTTTTGTTCCTTTTTCCAGTCAACATTTTGGATTAATTTGGCTCTTTCTCTTCAAACAATTTTTTTTTTTTTTTGACAATATTATTGTATCATAACCCCATTTGCAGGGAAAAATGAATTTAAATAAAGCTAAAAAAAATCATTTTCTCTTCTGAATTCAAATTAAGTAAAAAAGAAAAAAAAAGATAGTCTCAAATCCAATATATTTACTTTTGCATATGGGCAGCTTTATAATTTTTAGAAGGCATAGCATGTCTCGGTAATATGATAATAGTCAAGTAACTGTAATTTGATACTATTAAAATTTATTTCCTTGCACTTCAATTATCTAGGAATAATGACGTCTTTTATGAGATTAGGGTTTTCTTCTTAGGATAAAATCAAGTTAGGGTTTTGTTGTTTTTTGATGATAGTTGAATGAAAAACTTTAATGGAATCTATTAAAATCTGAGTTGAAGGCACCTAAATGTGAATGAAATCTATCAAAATATGAGTTAATGACACAGAATAAAATTTCAAATCTAAGTTGAGGACACCCCCAAGATTCTTTTCAAACACTATCAAAGTTTTTGTATTCCATAGAAACAACAAAACTTGGATTTCCAAACTTGCAGGTATTCACAAATTAACAGGTCCTAGGACATGTTTTCTGGTCTCCTCTGTTATTTCACTTCATCAAGGCTCAAGTAGGTCTCCTCTGTTATTTCACTTCATCAAGGCTCAAGTACACTGTTATCTAATATACAAATATATTTAATTGAAAGTGAGATTGGTGGGTTCTTTTCTTTACTGTTCTGTTTCTTTCCATCTCCCAAAAATATTTAATGGACATCTCAGGCATTTAGAATGAGTTTCCACTTCAGGTGTAGTTTCTGAATTAGTATTGCCCTATGAAGCACCTACACTGACACGTGCATGTGTCGAACACGCCTACGCGATTTTTCTGAAAGCTACTGATACGACACGTTGATTAAATTCTTTATTTAAATAGTATACATTTTTTTATGCTTGTTATTAATTTTTCTTGTCGAAATCTTTTAAATATGAAGATATTTGTTATTTAATAATAACTGAGTTAAAATATATATAATATTTATGCTTGTTTAATGTTTACTGAATGTTTTTGTCTCTTATAGTTAATAATTTTACCAAAACGCTAGGTAGTTGCAATTAGACATGTAATAGATAACTGATCTTATTTCTGTGCAACTTCACAGGAGGAGAAGAGGACACTAGAAAGAGAACTTGCAAGAATAAAGGTTTCAGCAAACCGAGTAACAACTGTTGTGGCTAATGAGTGGAAAGACGAGAATGACAAAATAATGCCAGTCAGGCAATGGCTGGAAGAGAGAAGGATGTTACAGGTATTCGTCCCGTCTCCCAATCTCAGATGCTCGATTACTTTTCCTCATCTGGACATCTAAAACCAACAATTAACTCTCTTGAAAACAAAAAATCTTAGTATGTTTCCATGTCTTTTTATTAATGATTAGATCTATATATTATAGGCAGAGATGCAATGGTTAAGAGACAAGCTAGCGATTTTCAGAGAGAACGGCCAAGGTTGAAGCACAACTCAAGGTTGAATCTTGAAACTTTTTTTCCTACAAACCTATAAGACGTCTTGTACTTATTGACTCTTGATTAAATAAATTGAAGATGCTACCAACAATTTGTTACAGGATAAGTTGAATTTGAGGCTGAAGACACTGGAAGAAGGCTTAAAGCGTGTGTCGAATTTTTGTATGACAAGCTTCAGAAAGAGGTTATAAATTTCAGGAAGTATTGTGAGTTTAAAGAATGCTCTTTCAATACTAAAGATGAAGAAATCAAGGTAAAGTACCAGCAACCCCACCCACCCCCAGGCACCTGCAGTGTGCTTCTTGCATTCTTAAGCCAGTATATTTACTTTATTTCCAGATACTCATGAAGAAGATAGAAACCCTGTCAAAAGCCATACAAATAGAGTAAGAAAACAAAGAGAGAAGCTGCAATAAGAGAAGACTGATTTAGTATCAGATAAGGGGAATGACAAGAAAAACAAACTCCTCAAAAAGGTTCGCATTTCGTCTCTGTCCACCTGCCCCTTTGGCCGTTCACGTATACTTCCCCATTGATCCAAATTTGCACAATTATATCTGCTTTGGAAATATTCACTGACTTTTTTATTGTTTCAGGTCCTGAATGCCTCTTGGAGATGCATTTTGCGCGATAAGGTGAAAATGAGCTTGGAAATCAGTAGATGTATCATACCAGTTCTCATGATTTTTACACCATATATTTGCACAGAATATGAGTGATGCAAGTTAGCAAAAATAAGGTTTTCAATTGATTTGTACATGGGATTGTCAAGCGTTTTGGAGATTTTAAGCTAAGATATAAAAGGATGATATTCAATTCAACTGAAAAGGTCTTGTAAATAATTCAATTAAATAACGATAATTTTATGTTCTGAGTGGTACCAATGAGCATATGGCAGTTACATGGAAAACTCAGGGCATGTTCGAATTTAAACTGAAATAAAAAACCTACCTTGCTGTTTAAACAATTCTACAACTCTGGAATGAAAGCTAAAGATGGAATCCGCTAAGCACTATTCATTTATGGGGCATTTTCGTTTTCCCCATTTTACCTTTAAATCTTTGGCAAAGTAATTCGTACTTTAAGGATGTAATGGTCTTTTCCTATGTATGTACAAAATCTCTCTTATCCTCTGACCAAAAATAGTGTAATAACTAAAGCTATGATTCATAATTCTCTCTCCAAAAGAAAACCCTCCTACTCTCTCGATCCGAAATAATCTTCAGCGAGTGAGACATACATATCCGTAAGTATAATTCTCATGCTTCAATACAATTTCTTCCTTGTGTAGATTTCTTCTAATTTTTTGAGCTGTAGTGCAAGAACGGAAAGCAGTTAACAGCGGGTTACTGTTTGCTTTAGAGAGGATGGAGCAGCTGGTCGATGATTGTGTTCGACCCGTCGAGATGCAAGCAGCGATGGATTAGGGTTTCGAGAGACAAACGGTGATTTGTGGGGTGTTCTGGTGATGAAAAGGATCGCCTACTTGCTTCTCCAAATGCTTTGGAGGTAATTTTTGTTTAGGTTATGAATGCAATTTTAAAGATTGCTGATTTTATTTTGTTAGTGGAAATAGCTTGGTTGATTTTATTTTACTGAATTATTTCATAAACTAGTTGTTTTTATTAAAAAAAATTGATAGGGGTGGAGCCTAAGCAATTAGCGTTTTCAGGGGCTTCTGGGATTAACTTTGGCGTCTTCCCCATCTGTGATATGACAACGTTTCATTGATATTAAAAACTAATTTTATTGAGATTGGATTGAGCTTCTAATTTATGTTTTTTTAATACATTGCTCATTAATTTCTGAGTTTTTTTCAAGCAGAAATGGAAAATGGAAGCTTATTGAGTTTATTTCCACTGTAACTCGGTTGCTCAATAGCTCATTTGTGATAAATTACTTATCTGAAAATAGTGCTTAGTTTGTGAGATCAGTGGGAACAGTTAAGTGTATCCGTATTATAAGTAGCTGCATATTGTAGCACATAGAAAAGAATAGAGGTAAGGAATGCTGATTTTAGTTGTGTAATATCAAGTGTCATCCGATGAACTGCTATTTATATGAGAACAATAAATTGATTAACGAAGTTAATCAGAAAAGGAGGCACAAGATATATCTTAATTTGTAGAGATAGAGCTGCACTAATGCAACGATATTTATAGAATACAAAAGTAGACTTCCTCCTAATTATTTTTGGTTTCTGGTAATTAGAATGCAAAATTACACATCCAGAAACTTGATTTCTATATTTTTATTTGCATCTGAAATATTTCATCACTCTCAAAGCTCACACACTAAATATCATGGAGAGAGCTATGCTTGAGAGTTGTTTTAATAGGGAAGTGATGGTGATGTCCAAAGTAAAGCATGAGAATCTTGTTAAGGTGACAGAGATGGATGCAATTGCAATTTTTTCTAAGATTTATTTTGCTCGTCAGTATTGAAATAGGTGCTTCAAATTTGTCTATCCCTACTTTATACTCCTACATGGGCAATGGTTGTTGTGCGTGCTATGATAATATAATCTCGATTGCCTTGTGATGGTGCGGCTAAGGGTGGAGAGTCAAATTCGTGTTCCGTGATCGTAGTGGGGAGGCTTTGATCGAGGGACTGGAGATCATGGGTGTGATAAGAGGAGAATATGGTACTAATGTGGAACTATGTTCATTTCGGCTTGCGATTCGTTTTTCTTCCTTTTCCTCATAATTTTTTTGCAAATTAATGTGCTCATCTTCAATTTTATGGGTCTATATGTCTCTGTATTTCATTTAATTATAAAATAATATTTACACATCAATAACTTTTCTTTCTTTTTCAACCACACATTCTCCATCAATCTACTATTTCAGAATATATTCTTACAAAATAATGTGGCTCAAACACACCCTTAATTGAAAGTGAGATTGGTGGGTTCTTTTCTTTACTTTTCTGTTTCTTTCCATCTCCCAAAAATATTTAATGGACATCTCAGGCATTTAGCATGAGTTTCCACTTTAGGTGTAGTTTCTGAATTAGTATTGCCCTATGAAGCACCTACACCGACATGTGCACGTGTCGAACACGCCTACACGATTTTTCAGAAAGCTACTGACACGACCCGTTGATTAAATTCTTTATTTAAATAGTATAAATTTAGTTTCATGCTTGTTATTAATTTTTCTTGTCGAAATCTTTAAATATGAAGATATTTGTTATTTAATAATAACTTTGAGTTAAAATATATATAATATTTATGATAAAAAAATACCATGGCAAAGTGTCCGAAAGAGTATCGGTATCCAACACGTGTCGGGTATGGAGATGTTACCCTAGTTGAAGTGTCTGTGTTACAGAGATATTGCCTTTTCTTTCTTATCTATGCTTTTCTTTATAGTAGATATATACGGTTCCATTTGGATGCATAAACTTTCAACATTATTGCTTGTTTTTCTTATGTAAATCCTAAACATGTTACTGTAGTTCGCACCTCTTCTCTCCTCGTTGGTTAAACATAATTACTGATTAATTGTGTTCTCAATTGCAGGCAATGAGACCAAGCTGGGCATGAGCAGGGGTATAGCTGAACCAAAGCTTACAGCTGTAGATGCCATGATTGACAAGTTGACTGGAGCGATATTTGTTTTTCAGATAGTGGTTGTCATTGTTTTAGGCATAGCTGGAAACATTTGGAAGAATACAGAAGCAAAGAAGGTTCATCTCGTTTACCCAGTGTTACTTATACTAGTGTTATACATCTCTTTTGGATTTCACAAATAGTTTAATATATATGCATACGTCTACAAGTAAACTGCAAAGTAGTAAAGCTGATTCAAATATTCTTGTACTTGCAACTAAGTAAAAAACGTTGCTGGATGATTTTTTAAACGCAACCATTAATTTTAGGTGACATACCTATGTCAGCGAAGATAGTTTTCGTTGAACATCTTTCTTATCCCCACCTAACTGGCATTATACAGTATTTGGAAAGCAACTTTTTTAGCCTCGTGAATATTTGCTTCCCCAAAAATAACCTTTTGAGAACAATCTAGGCCGAGTGCACAAATATTTATAATTCTTATATTTTTCTTGATTTTTTTCTTAATGATCTTTTCTCATTGGAGTGTATTTGTGAGAAATGCTAACTCATTAATTTCTTGTTTGAGAATAACACTATATGCGGAAGATAAATTTAAATGATAAAGAGGTGGCCTTCTCTAATAGCTTAAATTTTTAAATCAAGTGGTCCAACGTGGTAAGAACAGACTATTAAGTTCAACACAATAGAATTGATTTTTCAATTTTCTTCTCTTTAGGTGATAAATGAATGTCTTCTTGATATCTATGCTTGAGCTACGTAGGCCTAATTTCTGGGTGTCATTGTACTAATCTCGCGCTTTTCTTACCGTTTTATGTTATATTTGCCTCATCTTACATTTATGCTCATTAACTTTATTTCTCTCTTGCAGCAATGGTATGTTGAATATCCAAATGAAGGCCCTTGGTATGAACTTCTAATCATCCCTTTGCGGTTTGAGCTTCTCTGCTCCATCATGATTCCCATATCAATAAAGGTAAAATTTTGAATTTGGAACTCATTTTTTTATTCTTTATTGTATGTTGACTGATTATTATAATTAGGCTTTCATTTGTAAGGAATGTCAATTACAATAGAAAATGGATGGTCTTGAGTTAGATTGATTTGGTTGTAAAATGGAAGGGTCTGGGATACAGCACAAGCTTGCATTTTTTAGGTGAGATATATACAGAGTTAAGGGCTAATTTTTTCAAACTCTATTTTTGTAGATTCAACTTAATTCTGTCATAAGGCTCTTTCCCGATTGGTACCGGGACTTAATCTAAGTCTCTCATAGGGTAGAGGTCTTGGGTTCGAATCTTGGGACGCGATAAAAATCTGTAAGGGATAAGATGAGTTTAGGCTCTTTCATAGCGGACAGTACGTAAGGTAGCTTGGACATAGAGGCCAGGTCGTTATATTTCGTCCTGTTTGTGAATTCCTAGGTAGTATTGATGTGTATAGATGCATAATCTTTTCGAGCAGTATTTTCAACCAATGTACATGAATTTGGCCCCTTGGTGTCTGAAGAAATAAACATCTGTTAAAAAAATAAAAAACAGCAAGCCATTTTATAAAAGCATGTTTCTTCGTTTTTTTTTAAAGAAATGCTGTAAATGAAAAAATAATAACATAGTTTCTGCCTAATTTAATTTATTTGGTGTCCATATGCAATGAAAGAGTAATGCTCCGTATGCACTTGGATTTTTTATGTATATAATTTTCTTCTCGATCAATGTTTACTCGTCATTGTCATTTCTTTGATTAATGGTCACTCCTACATGAAATATGCTGCTAATGTCCCACTTAGCCTCTCATTGAACGCATCACACATCATATGGAGTCTTTCCCCCAAGAATCTGTCTCCACCCCCCACTCTCCCACCACAGTAAAATGTGTAGAATAGCAGCAAGAGTGTAACTGTAGTTGGTTCTCAAAAGCAGGTCGACTAAGTAGCACAATCTCACTGTTGCGATGTATGAATACCATGTTGATTGAAGTTCTTTTTGGCAATTCTTTTCTTCCCATCTTATAGTATATTTTTCTCGAGTATATGTTTGGAAGTTTTCTTACACCGGACACTTAAAATATAGGCCTTCAAATAATTGTCAATAACCATATTTACTCTTGCTGTCATAATATTCTCTGTTCTCCTCTCTTGCAGGTATCATTAGATCTTGTAAAAAGCTTGTATGCAAAATTCATTGATTGGGATGATCAGATGGTTGATCTAGAAACAAGAACCCGGTCAAACGCAACAAAGTAAGAAAATGCTAAATGCGCTTAAGTTTGTTGAAGATTTACATGCATTAGATGAATTATTTTAATTTTCTTTCTTGTATTTGGCAGCACAGCAATTAGTGAGGACTTGGGGCAAGTTGAGTATATATTGACTGATAAAACAGGAACACTTACTGAAAATAAAATGATCTTCAAACGATGTTGCATAAGGGGAACTTTTTACGGGAATGAAAATGGAGATGCTTTGTCTGGTAAGATAATTTTTGGTTATGTCAGATGTTATCATCTATTCTTAGTTGATTCCATTAAGGGTGTGTTTGGTTCACATTATTTTGAAAGAATGTAATTGGAAGAATGTATTCTGGAATAGTAGATTGATGGAGAATGTGTCGTTGAAAAAGAAGGAAAAATTATTGATGTGATGGAAAATATTATTTTATTGAAGAATGTGTGGTTGAAAATGAGTAGAAGAACGAGAATAAAAATTTAAATGTGTACCAAACATGGCTAAGTTTCCTGTTGCTAGACAGATCATATTGTGTATATCTTCTGTAGCTTGTTTTGTTGCCTTGCTGTAAAGCATATATTGATATCTGAGAGCATGTTTCCTTGCTTCAAATGGTGATTGTTAACATCTCAATGTGGTTATTAGGCTCCTACAATAAAATTATATCAATCATTCTTGCTCTTGACAATACCTGAATATGCTGGCTATTTATTTTATTTTATTTTATTTTTTCCTCAATTTTACTTCTGCAAGTGAACAGCATGCAATTGCTGATCTTCCCAGCAAAATTCCTGAAAGTTCATTTATAGGCTGTTAGTTGACTGTTATTCTGCAACTCAAACTAAATATTTGGATCCTTCATATAATCTTATAATCTAGATTGGGGTGGCGGTGGGCCTGGGCTGCTCGTGGCAAGGCTGTAAAAGCTGTCCCAGTGGGGCCACTGGCCTGACTAGGCCCATTGCTCTGGCCCCCGTGGGCCCTAATGGCTGGTTCAAGTAGGCTTGTCAATTATTTCATAATTCTTTTAGATTATTTTCTGAAAATTCTTTTTAATAAAAAACATGAAAGGGCCCGTTGGACGTCCAGGCTCGGCCCTGGTCCAGATTGTTTGATGGCTGGACCAGGCCTCAGTTTTGACTGGCCCAGCCGGGCTGGTTCTGCCCATTTCGACTTCTACATCTATTCCTTATAGACTCAATTTATATCTAATATTAAATTTTAGAAATTTTGTTTAAGTTTATGAAGTCCTGGGCATCATGATGCTACATGGTTGTCTGAAAGGAATATTTACTCCTAATGATGTTGGGAAAGACCTGTACTTTCCAGAAATCGAATTAAAAAAAGTGAAAAAGGTTTTATAAAATACTCAGATCTGGTTTTATTGAAAAACACCCCAAGACTGTTCAATTTATTATCCAAAATCAAAATTAAGCATTGTAAAGCAAATAACTTTGAACCTTGCTCTCTTCCCTATCTTCGGTTCTTGAATAGGAATCCCTCTTCTCCAAACCTGTTCCTAGATATTCTCTTGAAGGACCACACTGATATGGGCACCTCAATCATGTATTAGGGGATGCGGAACTATAACACAGGAGAGAAAAAGTGGTAGGCCAAAAACATGCATGCAATTTTATTTTATTTTTTTTGGGTGGGTGTGTGTGTTTGGGTTGGGGGGGGGGGGTGCACCTCTTTTTGACCTAATCTTCTAACTATGCTAGAATTTCCGTGTAGTTAATATCAAGTATAATGTATTTGTATTCCATTGTTATTTTAGTAGTCATCAAGGAGTCCCAATTGGACCCTAGTAATGTAAGCTCCAATTTTCTCAACTTTCACCTGATTAACTCCCGACTTCTTGGTTCAAATGATTAATTCCATACCACTTCACTAAGGGCCAAAAACTTTACTCTTGGATTATGTGCAATTAATGAAACTATCTCTCAAAACTGAGATAGTAAAGTCTTGTAATCAATTGTTCTAATGTGTCATCCTTATTAAACTCCATCAAACATCCATAATTGAAGTCTGGTGCATGATTACCATTTTATGCCTCCAATTACATCTTCCTCTTGGAGTCATGGTTTCCTCTAATGGATCACTGTGATCACATCAGAGCCATTTTGTAATATTAAATTATTGATTTCAGATTAGTACTAGTGTTAGAAAATGTTAAAAGGGCTGTTTATCCATCAACAGAGGGTGAACTATTTCGTATTGTAAATATATGTACCCAAGTCTTTTTACTCTCACTTCCATAATATTGAGATGTTGTCCACATCTTCATTTTAATCATCAGTATCTTAAAAAATTGAAGTTCATAGGGTACTTATCCACTCAGAATTCCTGTGACCATTTAGTGATCAAGTGAAAGTTATTCCATCAACACTGATAATATTGAATTAAATCTGACATGATTGTATCCAATGCATTCCAAATGCACCAGTGTACGTACCTAGAAGTCTCTACACTTGTGACTGAAGATTAGTCATTCACCAATTTGTGAAGTAGTCAACAATATGGCCTTATCAGAGTAAATCTTGCACTTGCCACGGACAAATATGCTTAGGTCATAATTTATGAATTTTATCTTCTGCATATCAACCATTCCCGGCCATGACTCATAACTATTCCTATTATCTTAGATCTTGTTCAATAACACAAAATATGTAAATTAATTAAACTAGTGAATGAATCTCATTCATTCCTAAATCATAAATGTCTGACAGATGCATAGAACTCCACTTTTAAAGCACTTATCCTAATGGCTGATAACTTCTTGTTATAACATTGAGCTTTATGAACTATTTCCTATCAGATTATTGAGGACTAACTCTTTTGCTGCAATCTGGACACTTCTGCTTGTGAAGCAATTTTTTTGTGGGTGGGGACTAAAATTCTTAAAACACATTGAATTCAGGTATCTTAAGATGTCTTACCTCAAGGATTAGCAGATCCATTTATTTGAATGGTTTTGGTTGAAGACTCTAACATGATACCATGGCTGGGTTTTGGGGTCTCTGTCTCCAACCTATTGGATGGTACTTGTTTTCATCTGCATGTTTTGTCATGCATTATTTCTTTGTAGTCTTTAGTCCCATATCCTGAATGTTGTTTTCAATATACCTAGGAAAAAGGAATCTTCGTATTAACAGGTTTTATACACGTCCTACATTTGCTAGTTAAGTAATAATTGTGACGTCCTTGGATGATTCATGAACTGAATAGGAAATTTAATCCATTGCCAATTAGTTTTGATTGGATGGTCTAGCAAGTGTAGATTCTGAAGTGAGTTTGAGAATCAGTTTTGTTCCCAAAGCAACAAGATAGACTTGGTTTGTTTAATCTTCGTTATTGGTTTCGTTAATATTTGTCTGAACTGTTCAAATTAATATTTGTACTAGTTGGTGTTTTACTTGTTGATGAGTTAATATGGCAGCGCGTCCTTTATAGATGGTGAAAGCAAAAAAAATAATATTTACTATTCGTCATTTGTGCTATACAGATGCAGAGCTGCTTAATGCCGTATCTACTGGTTCTACAGATGTCATTCAATTTCTAAAAGTTATGGCAATATGTAATACTGTAATTCCTATACAAAGGTAATCTTAACATGTCTATTTGTCAAATGTTCCAAGACCATTAAATGTATATTGAAGTAAAAATAAAGAAAAAGAGCAATATTTCTATTTGTCTTAGCAGCAATATGTCTGTCTCAGTGGTGTCCTGTTTTAACTGAAGTTATTGAGTCTACATCATTGCTGATTCCCTTTATGACTGCTACAGCATAACTGGAGCAATCTCATACAAGGCACAATCTCAAGATGAAGAAGCTCTTGTAAGAGCAGCTGCTAGTTTGCACATGGTTTTTGTTAATAAAAATGGGAATGTTCTTGGTAGGTATAACTGCCTTTTGCTGTATTTTTTTGTTATTTGATATGTGGAAGATATCACAACTTTTTCTGGTCATGCAGAAATAAATTTCAATGGTTTATTACTGCGCTATGAAGTATTGGACATTCTGGAGTTCACTTCTGATAGGAAAAGAATGTCTGTAGTGGTTAAATGCTACCTGAGTGGAAAAATTTTCCTCTTGTCCAAAGGAGCAGATGAAGCTATTCTTCCTCATGCACGTTCTGGTGATTACTTTTTCTTCACTCTTATCAGTTTTCCAGTCAGTTACTGGGGCTTACTGCTGAAAGCTTTGAATGCAGTCATTAGGATATGTTGTGAATTTCAACTGTGTTACTAACAATTTACACAAAAATATTATCTTCAATTTGTGTTTAGGAAGGAATAAAATCTCAGTATCTACGAAAGCAACGTGCCATCCATAAGCATGATCATATGTAGTATCAGCAATACAGTGTACTATGGATCTGGCTCTCTTATTTCCATCTTCTGATAACTTATCTGACTGGCTAAACAACTAAAACTGCCATTGATTAATTTATTGGCCTCAACAACCTTCAGACATGATTTTCTTGTCCTGTTAAGAACAGACCGGAGGAGGTAAGACAGGGGCACTAGTAGTACACGTGCAAGTCAAGAGGGGGGTAGGCTTGGTCAGCCTACAGGATAAAGAGGGTTGGTTTATTCGTGCGTTTCCAGCTTTCTTATGCTTTCCCTCTAGTTAGTTTTTTATCCGGTACTTACTTCATCACCCGGAAAGATAAACAGTTAAGTATAGCAAGATGACTTTGGAGCTGCGCCCGTGACGAAGACGATAGAGATTACAAAGACTTTTTCCGTTAGTGTATCATTTTACTGGAGGTCGCCAAGTGAAATTCCATGTTTATTTCTCTTTTAATTTTCTATTCAAAGTTGGCATACTTGGTTGAATTGATGACTAGAAGTTTCCAAGTCTTCTGATTTGCAATAAAGAAACTTGAGTAGTAACGCTGTCCATACTCATCAACTAGGTTAGACCAACTTACCTCATGTGTGAGACTAGTAATACAACGCTCCTGCTGTAACTTTTTCTAGAGAAGTACTTTGAGGACACTATAAAGCATTCATTAGCATTAGTCTACAGATAACTTTCACCAAATTTTATATGAATCAAATGTCAATTATTAAAAATAATGATTGGATACGAGTATCTTGAAGCTGGTGCAAGTTAGACAGAACAATGCTGGTTTGTTCAGCACGGGCCACTTGATTTTGTAACATGCAGGGGGAAGGCGAGTGAATTATTTTCTGCCCCATCAGTTACTTCCCCCATGTTGAATGCAAAGATGAGACAGATCAAAATTTTGATATTGTGATTAATTATGAGGAACTGTGACTACATATGGATGTATGCAATGGATTATATCTAAGAAAAGAACATATATACAGGAAATAATGCCTATAACATTGAAACTACAAATTTCAAAAGGTTACTATCTAGTTATAGTTAATTTCTAAAATTTCTCCCTAGTTAACTGCATAAAATCAGCCTAGATCTTTCCACGCAAGTTCTAAAATCTGCATTGCAGGGGAACATGGTTTTCTTGTATCTGCTCTCCCTTTTAGTCATGATGTAGTTTAGGGGTGGCAGTGGGCTGGGGCTGCTTTCTGGCTCGACTGGTGGGTGAGCACACTAGCCAGCCCTATATTTTGTTTTTATTATTTTTTTAAAAACTCGTCTAAAAATTTGAGATGCTTGCGTGCCTTGGTCAAGGAGCTGAGCTTGGCTCGGCCTTTTCCATCTCTAATGTGATTTGAATGTGAATTTAAAGTAAGCCACATGATAATTAAGATTGTTTACTACTTAAAATGCTGAAGTATGATTTTAGGTATGCAAATAAATGCCCGCATAACGCAATTTCACAAGTTTCTTTGAATTTGAGTATATTGTTCTTTCATGGATCTCCTTGAACTGAGGTCATTGTCCTCTGAACTCTGGAAGCTTAGGTTGTTTCTTGATCTGAAGTATTTCTGCACTTTTGTCCTAAGAATCTTGACATTTTGTAGGGTCTGTCTCTTGTTGTATTGGTGCTTTTCTGTGCATGATTTCATTCTGTTCGGTTCTTTGAATTGTTCATTACAACTTGTTATGGGCTTGCTGTGTTTTCCACCTTTTTTGTTAGAAATGTAGACTTCCAGTTTTGGTGGGTAGTCAATTAATCTACATAGCTGCTACTCTATATTCAGGACAACAGACAAGATCTTTCTCTGAAGCTGTTGAACAATATTCTCAACTAGGCCTGCGGACATTATGCATTGCTTCACGCGAATTAGATGACGATGAATATCAAGAATGGTCTTTGATGTTTAAAGAGGCTAATAGTACATTAGTTGATAGAGAGGTATATGCAAGGCTTACTGCTATTTGTTTATCTTATTTCTTTCTTTTACACCACCCTTTGCCTGACCCACCATCTTTATCTATTTGTCTAGTTGTAGGTTCATTTGTTGCAGAAGCAGTTATTTACTCTACTTACTGTATTTTGCAGTGGAGAGTGGCCGAAGTCTGCCAAAGATTAGAGCATGATTTTGAGATTCTTGGAGTAGCTGCCATAGAGGATCGTCTACAGGTAATTCTGTCCACCTAAGGAATCATTGAATTACCACTGGAAAAAAATGATTACAATATGCAAGAGTGCAACTCTTGTTTTTCCTATGTTAGGATATTTTTTTGATCAGCTGCTCATTAGGTAGTTTACTCTCATTTCTTTCTTTGACAATAACTAGGATGGCGTACCAGAAACAATCAGCACACTTAGGAAAGCTGGAATAAACTTTTGGATGTTGACTGGAGACAAGCAGAACACTGCCATACAGATTGCTCTTTCTTGCAATTTTGTGTCCCCGGGTAATCCCTTTATTTTTGGCTTATTTTTGGGCACACACATGGCTGGATGAATATAAATAGGCGACACATTTATATTTTGCACAAACAACAATGCAGATGCATGTTTAATGAACGTAAATATGCTTTGACATGTGAATGAGGCAAACTTGTTTGTGAGACATATCATTTGATTCTACAAGCAACTCAAAGATTTACCTTTAATGTCTCTAGGCAATTGAATGGGCACATTCCGTTTTGGAAGTTCAGGAACAATGTCCACTTTCTCAAAATGGACATTTTCTACCAAAATCCTCTTCCTTAATGCTCATTATTTGACTCGTATGATTGTCACCGCAAGTTTTGGCAAAAAATGACCTGTTAGTTCAAATACTCCATCAATTCTCCGGAAACTTTATTCGAATGAGCCCATCTAATTCTAAGTAAGAGAAGAATTATTTTATGCTCTCTCTGTGCACCCCTTGCATCTTCACAGCATCCTTCTGGCCTTGCTCTAATGCCCTCCAGACAGTTGCTCTCCACGATTTCAAGGGATATAGAATTTGGTGAAGTGTTCAACTGAAATGACAATTATTTTGTTAAAAATATTTGTTTAAGCAATTTGCTAACCCCAAACAATCATGGCCTTTAAAACTAAAGAAAGAAATATCGAGAAGTCAACAAAGTTGTAAGAATGTTGCATTTAAGTTCATCAAGTGAAGATAAATTGTTTGCCAGCGTATTGAGATGGTTTCAGCACATTTAATGAAGGCCATTAAATGCATTGAATGGGAAAAGTGATGGTTTAGTATAAATGGTAAATTAGAGGAAAAATGAGACTTATAATCACATGGATTGAGTTAATTAAAAAAGACTCGAACCTTTGTGACTTTTTGGATGTGACCCTATCAAGAGCGGAATGAAAAGAGAATCCATATAGTATAGCCCAAATAAGTATAGTGTAAGGCTTTATTGAGATGTATTTGAGTTGAGTTTTTCACGATTCATACTTGTGTTGTACAATATTTACAGAGCCTAAAGGCCAGCTTCTTTTGCTTAATGGAAAAACTGAAGATGAAGTATGTAGGAGTCTAGAGAGAGTTTTGCTTACTATGAGAATCACAAATACTGAACCTAAGGTATGATTTTCTTGACTTCGTGAATTCAAAGCACAAGTGAAATGCTACTATCAATGTGAACTTACTATTAAATGTTGAGTGGCATAGGTACAATTGAATTGATGTTATGGTCTCTATATCATATATTAAATTGAAATGACAAAAGAATTTGTTTAGTTTATTGAATAACCTGCTGGTTTAATGATGCAAATTATATCGTGATATTCTTTTCTCCTGTAGATATTTCATTATTTTATGTGCTTCGTGAGTAGATCATACAATTAACTATTAAGCCGCCAGTTGTAACCATGCGAAACGAAGCCATTAGATTAGGATTCCTTTGATTGTGGTTATCTTAAATCTTCTGCACCAACTTGTTTAGTTATTCAAGTGTACATCTGAACAAAGTGGATTTGCAGAATTATGAATACAAATATGTATGAACCTTCAAAATGACATTTATAAGAAATCTAACAGGATTTATTTTATTTGTTTTTTTTTATTATTATTATTTTATTTTTTAACTTTCTCCCTGATAAAAGGGTACTTCAAAGTGATCAGGTGAATTTTCTCAAAAGTAACTGATTTATTATATTTGAAATCAGTGAAGAAAATTTTTATGACCATGTAACTGATTAGGAATATTTATTGACAAGTACAGTTACAAAATATAATTTATTCTTTTCCTTTTTTGTATCATAAGTGTAAACGGCTTGGAGAAGAAAATCGTTTTTCTTATATTCAACTTAGTCCCTTAGGTTTATATAAATATACACAAGTTACTAATCTTATTTATAGGACAAGTCCCTATAAATAAGATTCTATACATTATGGTACATATATTTCTGTAACACTCCCACTCAAGTTGGAGCGTAGATGTTTATCATGCCCAACTTGTTACCTAGATAATCAACCCGAACCCCATTTAGAGCCTTTGCGAAGATATCTCTCAATTGTTCTTTATTTTTTACATATCCTGTAGAAACCAAACCTAAACAGTTTTACTCCAATCTAAATAGTTAGACCTATTGAGTTTATGTTCGGTCATTTTTGACATCATAGGAATCACATCAGACACGACAACAGAAGTCTTTTCCTCCATATTATCAAATATCAGGTACATAACAGAGCAAAAACCACAGCAAAGTCAAAATGCTCGAAGAACCCGAACCTGTCCGACTCAGACAAGTAGAGAAACAGTCTTGGAATTTGATAAGAGTTGAATGGCACACACATGACCAGACTCCAGAGCAAAAGTGTACACTGGAGATGTGCCGTAGCAGAACGGAGGTCAAACGGTGCAGGGCGCTAGTCCCGGTGAAGGTGACACGAGCAAAAGCCGCCGAAAAATAGAGAAACTGCTGAAAACTGAAGCCCAAGACTTTCGACTGTTTCGATCGTGACTGGAGGCAGAGAACGCGGCGAAGGAGCCTGTCACTGAGAGATCACCGACTACCGAGAATACTCCGGCGGAGATGAGGACGAAGGCTGAGAACGCAGCTACCGAAGACAGAAACTCAGTTGCCGACGACAGAAGTAGCAAAATAGGTAGCCTACCACGTCGGCGACTTCGATACCAAGGCCGGAAGAGGTCGCCGGTGTCTTGGTGACCGGGAAGTGGCTGGAATCAACGTCAATTTAGGGTTTGGTCACTGTAGTTCTCTGATACCATGTAAACGGCTTGGAGAAGAAAATCGTTTTTCTTATATTCAACTTAGTCCCGTAGGTTTACACACACGCGCGCGCGCGCACACGCACACACATATATATATATATACAAGTTACTAATCTTATTTATAGGACAAGTCCCTATAAATAAGATTCTATACATTATGGTACATATATTTCTGTAACAATAAGAAACAAAGGTTTGTTAATTGAAGTGGCGTTTTGAATAATGAAAAAAATGAGGACTCAGTTGTTGAAATTTAAGGTTTAAGACCGATTTGCTCTATTTTGTTATAGGTTGGGGACCAAAGCTGTAGTTTTCTACTTTTCCTGATTTATTAATCACAGGAATATATATTCAGTTCATTGATGTTAAAATCCTCTATCACTCAACTAAAAGTCAAGAATTACTTCTTCCCAATTGAAATTTGAAAGCAATAAGTAAATAGGGAGCACTCTAAAAGTCTTTAAAAGTGGACTTCCAAAAGACACCTGGAATGTCGCATTTTCCAACAACTCAATTGAATTGCACTCAAAAGTTCTGCAATTTCTTTCTGTAACGATCCAAAATTTACCATTGGAATCATTATACATGTACCGTAAATAAAGATTTCTAAATTAGATATTTCCATAATTAGAAGTTTCTAAAATTATTGTAACGATCCAAATTTTTACCTTTGTAATTGTTTTACATGTACCGTAAAAGAGTACTTTTATAGTCAAAAGAAAAGAAGGATAACTTTTTTTCTTAACACGCGAGGATTTAAAATTAGTTTTAAGATAAATACAATTCGAACCTACCTTTTTAGTTACCTATAAAAGATTTAACATATACGTGTGAGACATAAATCTCAATAAATGAGTAATAATGAATTTCATCTTATATTTAAATACGAAAAATCACAACATACATATGGAGACACGAGGAATTAAAATCGTTATAATTCCCGTGTGTAGCGCTATTAAACTCCGGTCTTTGAACTTACACATATATGACCCTTATCGTAATCATAACTTGGATTTCCGTATCATGTTCGTAACATAAATTTCCGTAATTTAAAAAATTGGCATTGAAGTGCTACCTGGAAGAATTGCCTCGATTCTTTCTTTGGATAGAGGTCGGAAGAAGCAGGCACACCATGTTGAGAAAGAACAATCCGTACTACTGCACTTACCGTTGTATAGAAGAAGATCAAAGTAAATTGAGGAAATCGTCTTGTTAGACTTTCACTCCAAAATTCCTTGGACACCGAGCATGCTAAACTTTGTAATGTGAAAGTGTATGTAGAAGATAAGGTAAAGGAAATGAAGGTGTGAAGTATAAGTTTAGTTGCGTGTGAGTGTAAGTGATATGAGGGGGGTATAAATAGGGCTATCTAAGGTTTGACTCTATTACCTATTTTGGTACAAACATTCATTCCTATATTAACACCACATGATTTCTATTTAGAGTGTAATCAATCACTCAACTAATTACCCAATTAACTATTTTAATAAATATATAATTGCTACTAATAAGTTATTGTCATATAATTAAACATTTGATTTAAATTATGCCAAAATAAATATTCTAACATACCATGTAAAAATATTAGATTGCTAATTAGTAATTACACAAGCATAAATAATGTTTCTAATTTTAATAAATGAAAGTCTCTAATTATAATAATTAACCAATTAATTAGGTTAATTGACATACAATATTTAAATCAATTATGCAATCATATTACTAAGATTTAGCCAAGGAAAAATATGCACATATATAAAAAAATTGCTCTATTGTCCTACACTATTGGTCAACATTTAATTAGGTCTCCAAATAAAAAAAAAAAAAACTTCTAGCCGCTAAATTCAATTCTAATGGCTACCTAAGTTGTTTCCGAATGTTATACTTTCTATCCACATTACACAAGGAGTGACTAATACTAACTTTCCACATGAAAACACCTTTCTTTCTTGAATCGAGTCTATAATGCTAGAATTGAGAATTTATCTGGCACCATTGTAATCCACACAAAATTGTCACCCTTTTATCATTTTTCTTTACCAACATCATCGGGCTAGAGAAGGGATCCATGCTCAGCATGATTATCCCTGCAAATAACATTTCTTGAATCAACTTCTGAATTTCATTCTTTTGACTATACATGTTACTTAGGGCCTAATACTCGTTGGTGCTGACCTCGGCTGTAAAACAATGATCTCTTCCCCTATGAGAAGGTAAACCACACTTTCTTCAAGAACGCCTTCGAAATCCGTCAACACCCTTTCTAACACTCTCGGCACCTCCCGTCGCATATCTCCAATTGAGCGGAGATATTGCCCGATTCCTACAATATCACTTTCCTATTCTCACGAAAAGCTTTCATCATTAATTTCAAGCTTACCAATGTTTTGCTAAGGATGGAGTCCCTTTGTAGCATGTTTTTCGTTTCCCCTATTTGAAATCGCATCCTCAATAAACTTCAATGCATTATCATATCTTCCAAGGAAGATAACTAATATTGCATCCGAACTGCCCAAATCCAATGGAAGAAAATCTTCTACTATCTCCAGATTAGAAGAGAATGGACTGCTTCCTTGCATATGTCGGCCCCTTGCACCTTGAAACCAGTTCCCATAATCAACCATAACTTGAAGTTTCAATTCTCTGTAACTCCAGCTTCTGGACCAATTCAACGGCTATAAAGTTATGGGTCACCCACAATCAACCAACACCACAACTTCGTTATCCCCAATCAGCCCATTAACATTCATAGTGTGGGACGGAGTTAACCCGACTATTGAGTTTAGCGACGGCTTCACTGTCTTTCCTACAGTAACCACATTTTTGCATTCCTCGTTTCCTGGCAGATTTTCCTTCTCTTGAACGCTATCTGGCCCGCCCTTATAAATCACCATTACCTGCAACTCCTTATTCTTGTATTATGCCCAATTGAATATTTTTTATTGTATTGAAAGCATAACCCTTTTTCTCTCTTAGCTTGTAATTCTGCTTTACTTAGTCTTGTAAAAGGTTGGATTCATAGCTTTTCATGTGGCTGGCGATTTGGGTTTGGCGACGGGGGTGTTTCTGTGGAAATAATTTGAGGCTGCATTTTGGGTGAATTGCGACGGGAAATATGGAATGTAAGCTGGGTTTTAATGGGTTTGGTGGTAAAGAATTGTTGGGTAGTTCGCCATATAACTTTTCCATTAGTTGGGCCAGATCCAATCTACTGATTTTAGACAAAGGAGTTCTTATCATCAGTACTTTAGGTCATCTCCATTATTTGTTCCAGCCTATCGTGCCTTAGCACTCTAATTTCAGCCCTAATTTCTAGTTGGAGTTTGTTAATGAAATGCCTCTCCATTATTGCATCAAAGATGTCCATCAATGGTGCTGCAAGTTTCTCGAGTGGCTGACGGTATTCTCTCACCGTTCTTTCCTGTCAGAGGGCTTGAAACATTTTTTCGCTGGTTCCTCCTTGTGTTGGTAGTAATCGACCCATTAACATAGTCTCCAACTCCTCCCAACTCTGCAATTTCTCCACTGATGCTGCCATTGATACCAAGACAACACTCCTTCGTAACAGATAGCAGCCGCCTCCAGCTTCTTTGCTTTTGATATCTGGGTTAGCCCAAAATACAGCACGCCTTAAAGACCCTTTCCTCTGGATTCTCTCCTTTGAACACCAAAATCTCCAATTTTCGATTTTGTTATTCCGATTGCCACTACCCTCCAATTGCCTCCTACCCTCTCTTTTTCCTCGCCCACCACTGGTGTTATGGTCGGATTCAAGGTGAATTCTGAAGATTGAATGTCTTTTGGACCCTTTCTTTTTTCATTCTCTTTCCTGCTTTTCCCAGCAATTCATCATATACTTGAATTGTTCCATCATCATGGTCATGTTTTTCTCCATGTTTTGTACCTTATGAAATTCTGAATTCATTTAATCAATCAGAGCCTGAAATTCTTCTGTCGGCCCTTCAAGGCTCCGTTGATAACCATCCATTCCTTCCGATTCCACCACATGATCTGTTGATGACATGTCCAAATTGATAAGCTCCGATACCAAATTGATAAGCTCCGGTTGCACTAGCTGTTTACACGGAATCAAATGGAATTGTAATCTGTGTTTTGTAATATGAAAGTATTGTAATTGAAATAACAATGCTAGTAAAAAGATAGCAGCGATATGTAGAACTATGTATTTGTATTCCTACTACAGTGAAGAGAGAGAGAGAGAGAGAGAGAGGATATTTGGACATTCGAGTGGTTCAATTCTCTTCTCTAGACTCTTTTATTTCAGCCTTCCTCTCCTCTCTCCTTTCTGCCATTTTATATCTATGTGGCTATGTTACAAATTCTCCAACCGCCTCTGTTACTTGCATGTGCTGCTAAATTGTCCGCAAGTCATTTTCCTTTTATGCCCTTGTTGTATTCTTATGTCTTGCATATCTGTATTGAATCGGTGGCCTATCCGAATGCTAATCCCATTTTTCGAATAATAATCCCATTATTAGGAACACTTCTAAGAAAAAGACAAACTATTTAATGTGATGACATCAAAACATTCCCATTTGAAACTTCTTCCTAGAACCAAAATCTTATACATATGGGATATAAACTTCCTAGAAGTTTATAAACTAGATTTATGTTCCTATTGGATTTCTATACATATGGTTTTGGATATTTTCTCCTCATAACATGTCCCCGATAAAAGGTTTGTTCGTTGGGAATTTCCAAATTCGCTTTCACACCAAAGACAAATTTGTTATTTTAATGATTAGCTTAAGCTTTTGTATCAAATGTTTCAACAAGAAGGAAAATGTTCTACAATAGTCTTGCCTTTCCAGGCAAAAGCAATTCAGGTAGATTATTTACTGCAGTTTTCTTCACATTTGATGTTGTGACAACCAGAATCCTTAACGATTCTAGTGTCACTAAAATTTGAATTAAACTTAAATGAAAGGGTTGAAATAAATAAATAGGATTTTATAAGCATATTTTTAAAGAAAATATGTTCGGCACAAGGAAATCTTAAAATGAATTCAACATAAATTAAATAAAATTCGATATAACTTTATGAAATTTATTTTAAATAAAAGGGTTGAAATAAATAAATAGGATTTTTATAAGCGTATTTTTAAAGAAAATATGTTCGGCATAAGGAAATCTTAAAATGAAGTCAACATAAATTAAATAAAATTTGATATAACTTTATGAAAATTATTTTAAATATCCTACGATGGCATTCATCTCCCCAACGACTGCCTTGAACCATTAATTTTCTGAAAAGGGAAAAATAACCTAATTTGAGATAAAATCTAAGTGTGAGAAATTTTGCATTTCAAGGAAAATTTTATAACATATGGAGGCACGAAAATTGGACCTAACTTAGATGATACCAAATTTTCGTGCTTAGCTATTATACTTGAGTCTGTCTTTACAAATCTTATACATAATACGTACACTTTTAACTAGACAAATCAAAATGATAGAAGTGATTATTGGAGAGAGATCTTGCAACGCATGTGGGTTCAGTATTCATGTGTGATTGTGTAGGTTTATGACTATATTTAATATGAAAAGGACGAGAGGAATAAAGGTGGAGAAACAGTGATAGAGGTAGAGGAGGAGGGTGTGTAAATAGTTGGTGAGGAGTTTTCTCCTATTTATAGTGTAAATTCTTAGACCATGGGTAGAAAAGTAAAGGAAATGGCTAGATGTTATGCATGATCAAGGCATAAATGGTGTATTGTCTTGAAAGTGGTCAAATCAATACATTTAATTATGTGGTCAAATCAATTGGCTTGACTTGAAACTTGGTGTAAATAATACATGTGGTCAAATCAATTACATTGCTTGAAAGTGTGAATAATGCATGTGGTCAATTGGCATATTTACGCAATGATTTCATCTAACTTTCAAGATGACTCTCCACCCAGGTCTTCAAACTATTGGCTAGTAACCAATGAGGTCATTAGACTAGGCTAGGCCAAATGCCAATGACCATCAGGGGTTGCTACAGCTATTAGATGTTCTAGAATGGAAATGGAAACATGTGACGATGGAATTTGTTGTAGGTTTACCAAAATCAGTAAAAGATTATGAGGCCATTTGGGTGATTGTTGTCCGATTAACCAAGTCAGCTCATTTCTTACTGGTCTACACGACCTTTTTTATGGACCAATTTGCGCATTTGTATGCTAAGTGGTGAAGTACGGTGTACCAGTTTCAATTGTATCGGACAAAGACCCAAGGTTCACATCGAACTTTTGAAAGAGTTTACATCGGGCTATGGGAACTAAATTGAACTTTAGTGCAACTTTCCACCTTCAAACAAATGGTCAATCTGAGCGGACGATTCAAACATTAGAAGATATGCTTTAATCGTGTGTTCTAGAGTTTGGTGGACATTAGGAGAAGCATCTACCTATAATTGAGATTGCTTATAACAATAGTTATCACACCTCTATCGACATGGCACCCTATGAAACATTGTATGGGAGGAAATGTATTGAACGAGGTTAGTGAGCGTAAGATTTTGGGCTTAGTGATTATTGAACAGATCGTGCAGGCTATCAAGATCGGTAACATTATTAAAACTTCTCAAGAGAGACATAAACCCATGTAGATAAGAGGAGAAAGGATTTTGAATTTCTTGAAGGTGACAATATTCCTCAAAGTGGGGCCTATGAAGAGAATATTACGTTTCGGTAAGAAGGGAAAGTTGCGACGAAGATTCATTGCCCGTTTGAAATCTTGAGGCGCGTTGGAAGTGTAACATATCAGTTGGCCTTAACCCCCTTGAACTCTCGGTACTTATTTCACGTGTCCATGCTTAGGAACTACGTCCTTGATCTGAGCCATGTAGTAAATCATCAATCAATTGAGTTACAATGCGGTTTGAGTTATGAAGATGTACGAGTCGAAGTCGAAATTATCAATCAGAAATTTCAAGCGCTTGGGAACAAGGTGATCCATTTAGTAAAAGTGCGATAGGGTATTCACCAAGCTGAAGAAGCTACTTGGGAGCGAGAAGTGGAAATGCGAGCCAAGTACTCTACAACTCTTCGAGGAGTTCCAAGTTAATTTTCGTGGATGAAATTTATTTTGAGGGGGTAGGTTGTAACGACCCCGAATTTATACTACTAGTCGTTAGATTTAAATTTAGGACTTAAGTGCGCTATTATTAAAGTCTAATGATCTTGTTGGTTACTGGCCAATAGTTTGAGGACCTAAGTGGAGAGTTATCTTGGAAGTCATATGAAATCATGTAAAAAATATATGTAAATATGCTAATTGGTCTTGATTAAAAATGATTTATTTGATCACATGCATTATTCACATCAAATTTCAAGTCAATGTAATTGAATTGACCACATAAATAAAGGTAATTGATTTGACCACGTGCATTATTTATACCGAGTTTCAAGCCAAATCAATTGATTTGACCACATGATTAAAGGTGATTTGGTCACTTTCAAGACAATACACCATGTATGCGTCGATCATGCTAAACATCTAGTCATTTCCTTTCAGTCTTCAATACATGGTCTAAGAATTTACACTACAAATATGAGACAAATCCAAACACTATAGATTACTCCTCACCAACTATTCTCTCTCCCTCTCTACCTCTTAACCGTCTCTCCATCTTTACTCTTTCTCGTCCTTTTCATATTAAATATAGTCATGCATTTACACAATTACAAATGAATACTTAACCCTACATGCGGTTCAAGGATCTCTCTCCAACAATCACTTCTAGCATTTTGATTTGTCGAGTGAAAAGAGTTTTATTACGTGAGTAATCTTATATATGTTATTTCATGGCTATGTTAAGTTATGGTCCGTATTATGTATAAGATTTGTAAAGAAATACTAGAATATAGTAACACTACGCACGAAAATTTGGTACCATCTAAGTTAGGTCCAATTTTCATGTCTCCTTGTGCAAGTATGAAATTTTACTTGAAATACATATATAAGAACAAAAATTTCTCACGCACACTTGTTAAGATTTTATCTCACATTAAGTTCCTTTTCAGAAAACTAATGGTTTGAGGCGGTCGATGCGGATATGAATGCCGTCGTAGAATATTTAAAATAATTTTTATGAAGTTACGTCAAATTTTTTTTTAATTTATGTTGAATTTATTTTAAGATTACCTAATTAATAATGTTGAATCATAATAATTTTATAAAAATCTTATTTATTCGTTTTAACCCTTTTATTTAAGTTTAATTTAAATTTTAATGATATTAAGGATTCGGGTTGTGCCCAAATTGTTAACTTACGTATGTTCGCTATGAGAGAGCTTGTGTCCATCTTACCGTTCATGGATTTTTATCGCGTTTTCAGGATTCGAACCCTTGACCTTTCTCTTGAGAGTGACTGAAGTTGAATCTTGGTAACGCGATAGAAATTCGCGAGGGGTAAGATGGACACAGACTCTCCAATAGCAGACAATACGTAAATTAATAGCTTGGACAAATTTTTTGTAACGACTCAGCCTTTGTGCTCAAGTCGTTGACTTGCGTATTGTCTACTATGGGAGAGTCTATGCCCATCTTACCCCTCATGGATTTCTATCGCATTACCAAGATTCAAACCTTTAACTTTTCCTTTGAAAATGACTTAAATTGAATCCTGGTACCAATTATGCAACTTTCTGAATGAAAGCTGTTTCGGTAGAGCGGATGAAGCGAAGAAGATTTAGTTTATGATTCCTTTGATTGGGTGCATTACGATTACTCATGTATATCGGTTCATGTGGCGATTGCTTGTGTACCTTTTCTAAAGAATTATTCGTTTTTGCAATTGGTACTAGGATTCAACTTAAGTTATTCTTAAGGGAAAGGTCAAGGGTTCAAATATTAGGAACGTGATAGAAATCCATGAGGGATAAGATGGGTATAGTCTCTCCCATAGCGGAAAGTACGTAAGTAAACGGCTTAAGCAAAAAGATCGGGTCGTTACAGATGTATCCTCATTTGTTGACTAGAGATAAAAGGCATAGATGTACCATAGGCATTTTGAACATGAGATTCATGGTAATCTAAATATGAAATAAATATGGCGTGAAATTAAGGAGCGAATTGATTATTCTCTAGGCAAAGTACGTTGTGAATTTTTTTTTTTTTTTTGGGCAATTTTTATTGTTTTTAACGGTTAAACTAATAGAATTAGATTGTAGGGGGGTTTTTCGCAAAAAAAAAAAAG
>CAIGRF010146150.1:0-12455 GCA_903798235.1 Fraxinus ornus
ATCGGAGGGACGACGATGACACACTTCGACGCCTTTGTTTCAGGTATTGAAGATCAAATCGTGCGGAGTTCAACCATCCAGTTCGAGTTCATTTAGGTACACATTTTTTGTAGCATCATTGACACCGTCTGTGGGAATCGCTACAAAAAGCCATGGTTAACACACGCTCAGGACATCTTCCAGCAAGCTCGTCTACTCCTAACCAGCCCTCTATTGGAGATCTCCAGTTCCCCAAGAGGTATAATCAAGAGAACCACCACATCCATTAGCAACAATCGCTCCGGCAGCGTTCGAGGAACTCCGCCAACAAGTAGCCATGTTAACTCAGCTACTACATCAGAGAAGTACACCCCCAGTACCATCTACGCGGAGTAGCCTTATGGCAGATGCTCGAGCTCAGGGCCCCAGCCACGGTGATGCCAGAACCTCGGGTGTACCTCACGCACCCCCTGGGTTCAATATCAGTTACAATGGACTATGTCGTTCTTGCAAGGATTATTCAGGAGGGAATCACAGTTGAAATGCTTCAAAAGTCCCAAGCAGTAATATGATTCACCCCTAACACGCCTTTCACCTTCGAGATTTTGTCATATCCCCTACTCAACCGATTCAAATACCCTGGGTGAAAGAATGTGACGGGACAACCGACCCCATCAACCATCTCAACATATACACAGACACCATGAACCTATATGACATACCTTGACGTCTTTGTTTCAGGTATTGAAGATCAAATCGTGTGGAGTTCAGCCATCCAGTTCGAGTTCATTCAGGTACACGTTTTTGGTAGCATCACTTACGAATTGTTCGTGGTAAAGAGTAGTTCATATTACCAATGAAGTCAGAAACGAATTTAGAACCGGATTACAAGCCAGACCGATATGTTAAAAAAAATTACACATGATTTTTTTTACATAATTTTTTTCCCTAACTAAAAAAATTCGGTGGGCTAGGGACTGGACCGGGCAACCCCAGTCCCTCCACGTCCGTCCCTGAACGTGGTTATCGTTGCTAATATTAATCAATTTTAATAATTAAAAAATTCAAACTTTCTCCTACGAAATATTCTTAGGTGAAAGGTAATTAATTTTTTCAAAAAAAGAAAAAAATTCAGTCTCTTCACCAACGAAAATTCCGTAGGTGAAGATTAATTCATATTACCCACGAAAAATCTGTTGATGATATTAATCAATTTTAATAATGCCCAACAAAATGAATTTTTATCCCAAATCGAAAGTTCACAACAAAATTTTTGGAGATGTACTATATGAATTATTATTTTAATAAGTGATTAAACATTTTTTTGGACCTTTCAATTTAGTTGGCTAAAAGTTAAAAAAGTTATAATATTTAAAAAATAATAAATAAATACATTTTTTTTACCGTACCTCGCACTTATACCACTATTTACAACACTTGTTTTTACCAACCAATTGTAACAGTAAACATTTACCAACAGAAATTCGGTTGGTAATGATTAAGATTTTTATCAACGGGAAATTCGTTGGAAAATGTTTACTTTTTACCTACGATGCGATCCGTTGGTAAAAACTATCAACAACCCTCAAATTAACAATGGATTTGTAGTTAATATTTCGTTGATAAAAAATAGTAGCAACGGATATCGTGATTTCAGGACGAAAAATCCATGCCTGAAGCCATGCTTTCCTGTAGTGTGATACTACTATAAATTAAACAAATAATACGTGTTATTGAGTGTCATTAATAATGTAAATTAAGAAAAACGAAAGCAAAAATAACATGCGATTTAACGCGCTTCCCTCTTTAATGTGAAAGCAATAAGTTTATCGTATATTAAAAAATGTCACGGATGACGTGTAATTGTGTGTAAACATATAGGGGTGTGGGTGTCCCAGCACTCAACAGGTAAAACAAGAAATAAAATAATATATGGTAAAGTCAATATTTTAGTTAAAGTCGAACCATTTTTATAGCAAATGAAAAGACTTTAAAATGTAAAATAAAATAATATATTGATCTTTTCTCATTTACTAAGAAAATCGATGTGACGAAGAGTTAAAAATGCTTGAAAATAATATGTTGGAGACGAGGTGTGAACTCCTCAAACAAATACACCAATATAGGATTTAGTTTACAATTAGAAACGATCAATTAAGTCAGCTCATTGAAAAGATTTCTTTGTTAATTCGTGACGATCAAAATTTAATTTAGATTCGATTTAAAGTGTATTGAATTTAACAAAATCGACCAATTCAGATATGTTTTGATTGATTTCTTTATAAAATGGTCCGTAAGTGCGCGTCAACCGGTCCAATGGCCAGCTCGAGGTTTTGTGTCCAACCAAGTGATCCGATTCTCGTAACTATGCACGTAACTTTTATCAAACGCCTCAGTTTGTTGTTCCAGAAGAAAAATGCCAATATTGTTTACTTAATTTTGCAGAAAAAATTACATTCTTACTTGATAGTATTTTTAAGGGATATTTCCCCTTGTACAGTTGAAATATTCACAAGGATTCAAGTGATTATGAACTCCGACTGAGTTTTATGAAGCGTGTCAATAAAATATATATTTAATTAACTTAAATTAAAACTTAATGTGTGTCAAACATACTCGTATTTACATTTTTCTGAACTTTAAATATATTTAAGAAATTTATAAATATTATAAAAATGAGTGGTGGATAATCAGATATTGCTTATGTGAATTTCATTAAAAATTGTTGCGGGGTAAAAATTGATCAAACTCTTTCTTGACACTTTATTAACATTTTTCAAAGGTATATATGCCCCCGTTTGTCACTCAATTTTTTTCTCATTTTCATTTTCATTCTTTTTCTTCATTTCAACCACACATTTTATCGATAAAATAATATTACACGTAAATCTAAAAAAAAATTACTTTTTAACTATAGTCCACACATTCTTTCATCAATCACTATTTAAATACACATTTTTCTACAAAAACGGGTGTCAAACACATAGGCCCTGTTTGGTAACGATTAAAATCCAATTAAAATTGAAAATATGACCGTAATTGGGTCCCACCCGTCTAATAAAAGTCAACAATAACGACTAATTTTTCAATTTTAATCCGATTTTAATCTCTATCAAATAAGCTCATAGTATATGTTTAGTTCATAAAGGACCACTGAGATCTGATCAAGTGTTATCAACAAATTACCTATTAGTGGACCCATACAATAAACAAGTCCCACGTGTACATAACATGAAATCAAATACAAAATGTGGGGCTGAGTAAGTCCAGAAGACGATTGAGACGCACAGGCACTGATGTGACGCGCCACCAAAATCCAATAAATAATGCAACGCGGTACAATAAAAAAGTTTATCGCGTCCAGAGAGCGTATCGTCACCCCAGTGGTGGAAAAGATCAAAAGAAGGAGGCGGTCAGAATGAGCGGCTGGAGGCGAAGGGTCAGTACGTTACGTCGTTACGAGGATGACATGAAGTTCCCATTTTACCCCCGACAATCAAATTGTATGATTTTTCACATGACTCATTTTATTTTAGATATTCGCTGTATCCAGTCATAAAAGACATACGTATCTGGTGACAATAATAAATACTCCGTAATATGGTCAAAATTTGCCCATGTTCGGTGCATATTTTTGCTCTAAGAATACATTTTTTGATTGATGTGACGGAAAATATGTAGTTGAAAAAAGAAAGAAAAATTATTGATGTAATGAAAAATATATTTTATTGAAGAATGTGTGATTAAAAATGAGTAGAAGAATGATAATGAAAAAAATAATATGACTCAATCATGGGCTTAGTTGAATATTGCTCTTTGGATCATGCTCTAGGAAAGGAATGGAGAGACAAGATGACGTGACAGATAATAATTGGATGCTGTGTTTTATTTTTTTTCAAACTGTTCAATTATGTGTCAACACGTGTTCTTCGTTTTTGAACTTGTCTTCGAGCCTATTTGTGTAGCATGATTGAAATTAGTTACCTTCAGACTCAACTTTCGGCTTCTTAAGGGATGTTTGATACACATTATTGATAAAATAAGTATTTCTCGATGAATAGTGAATTTAAAAAATTATTGCTCATTAATCTAAAATTCTTGCTTGGACATACATAACATTTGTACAATCTTTTAATCTAAGCCTTCATGGTCATGTTTATTTTTTTGATATTATTTTATCAAATACGAAAAAATAAATATTATATCAATATATTAGTATGTTAACCAATATTTAAGTCGGTAGGGGAAATATCCCATAGTAAAACGTCATAGCTGATCTGGAAAGCACCAACTATACCCGCCTGAATTACAGAAAAGTCATATTAGGGCACTTCCGTCTTTTCACACGATCCAAGTTGCCTGATACGCGTCTCTCTGTGGTCGTTATTCCTCAGCCATTGCCGACCCTTTTCCCCTTCAAAATCCCCTCAGAAACCAGCTACAAACCCATCTCTCTATCTCTACAACTCTCAGTTTTTTCTCTCTTTACATTTACATAAACACAGTCATTCAAACGTTGTTATTCAATCGTTTAAGTAATCTTTATCTTCAATTAGGATTAGGATAATAGCGAAAATGGCGCAGAAAACTGAAAAGGAAGAGACGGAGTTCAAGGTTGTACCTGAAACGATGTCTCTTTGTGTCGCGTGTGGTTTTGCAGGGAATTCCGCTACCAATAATTTATGCCAAAAGTGTTTCAACGCCACGACAACTGCTTCATCCTCCTCCGCCGACGCTGCCGCGTCTTTAGAGGATGCCACGTCAGCAACCGGAGATAAGCATGGAACTCCTTTGCTTGGCGAGAAATCTTGCGGATCTAGCTCTCTGTTCAGGTTTTCTCTGGTTAGGGATGTAGAGGATACAAGTGAAGATCTGAAAAAATCCGATTTAACTGATGGTGCGGTAGTGAAGAGGCAGGTAAATAGGTGCTCCGGTTGTCGAAGGAAGGTAGGGTTGACCGGATTCCGATGCCGGTGCGGCGAAGTTTTCTGCGCTGAGCATCGGTACTCCGACAGGCACGCTTGTAGTTACGACTACAAGGCTGCCGGACGAGAGGCCATAGCGAAGGAAAATCCGGTGGTAAAAGCAGCCAAAATTGTCAAGATCTGAACAACAAATTTATCGAATACATCACATATTCATGCACCCATGCTTACGTCAAATGTGACGAAAAATTGAATAGAAAGACAATTTGAAGATCAGGCCTCTATCTATGATGTTGCTGATAACAACTTCAATGGAGATTGTAAAATAAATTATTATTAAGAAAAACAAAGAGGTCCTGTCATGGAGTGCTTCGGATGGATTAGTCTTCGATTGTGTGCCATATGTTGATTTAATTTATTTCGATATGGTTTATTATCTAATAGAAGCTTGTGATTTCAAATAATTATGTTTTCATTTGCTGCTCTGTTTCTGAAGAAGATAATCTGCTAATTTCCTTTTTGTGAGTAGGAAAGGTTTGAACAAGGAATGGCAGGATTAGATAATTTCGATGGAAGATGGAGGGTGAGAGATTGTCATTTTGGACGGGTTTTGGATAATCGTTGTGCACAGTATGCGGATCATTTGGAGTTTTGATGTGGACGTTTAGTTAGTGATAAATTGGATAGAGGTTCATGGAAGGACCTAAAAGCCGAAGCCGAAACCTGACTCGCCAAAATAACACAATTTTTATTGATGCAACATCTCTGCCTCTGTTTTAACTTCTAATTCGGCGAGATAGTCGTGTTAACAGATTTCTACTCTTTTCACGTCTACGTGTATAATACCTGCACATTTGAACACGATGTTAAAATACATAAGATCATAGTTCCAACGAGATAAGATGATCGAGATTTGGGTGCACTCTGACGTCAACTCAGATGAAGGAGAATATTTTATGCATAGGAGAGATTCAATGGACGAAAATATGAATTCAAGTTTAGGTTACACCAGTCGAATTACAAAAGTAGACTTGCCAAAGATTGGACTACCTTCGAATTGAGAGAAAATCAAGTATTTATAGGCGGAAGAGGCCATGTAAATGTTTGACACGTGACTTAACCCTAATATCCCATCCGTCAAGCATGATCATGTCAATTCATAGCCATAGAAGCCTATGGTTTCCATAACTTGAATTCAGATAGAAAAGTTATGATCTAAGTGTTCTAGTTGCATAACTATCACATTAATTAATTCAATGTGCAACTGTTGCTTAGTTATCACAACGATCTATAATTAGGGGTGACAATTTGACTTACCGGCTCTGACGGTCGTGGCTCGATCCGAAAAAAGCACGAGTCGACACTGCTCGGCTCATGACTTGATAGAATCGAGCCGAGACTATGGTCGAGCCCCACTTTGGGAAGTCAGCTCAAGCTCTAGCCAGCCCGTATGACTAACGAGTCACATGGGCAATTTTCGACCCATGATGAGTCGAGCAAAAAAATGCTAAACTTTAAATAAAATAAAATTGAAAGTCATATGCAGCTTGTGCTTTTTTCAGTGTTAAATAATGTCAAAATTCAAATTTCAATTGGTTGAAACACGTATATATTTTTTCTATAAATATGAGGTAAAATGTTGAGTCTCATATCAATTTACTTCAACCAGCGTTTTGTAAATTTTAATTAATTTATAATTCGTATAAATTGTACAAATGTTAAATTCTTTAAAAAAAAATTTAGATTTATTATTATTTTTTTAAAAGAGAGTCGGTTGGGCTCACTATGGCCCAAACTGAAAGCTTGGGTCGAGCCTAAATTTTTACTCAGTTCAGTTCAACTAAAAAATGCGCTTAAACCATTTTTATTCAAATCGAGCCTGAACTTCGAGTTTCGGCTCGCGACTCGACTCGACTCGACGGGGCTCGTCGACATCCCTAGATCTATTAGGTTTATAAATACATTTTAAACATTACCAAAAGTTATTAAAGGAAGTATGCATTATTCAAAACACGATATAGATGTTTATGTAATTTTTGAAAAAAGAAACAATGTATTTCTAAAATTATCATAAATTTTAGGAGATGTATGCATTATTTAAATAAAATTTGAAAGAGAGGATGTTTGTGTAATGGTTGAAAATGGAGGAGGTATTTTGAAATAGTGATTCGATACTTTAAGAGTCGTGCTATTCGTATCGAAAATGATTGACATACATATTGATCGACACTCACAATGGGGTGGGGGCCACTTCTTTGGGAATTTTTTATTCACAAGGGACCCTTCGTATGAGAGAGGTTATCAAATTTATTGTACCACATTTTGTACACCAAGAATTATTCCTAAAATTATACCTCATTGAGAGGGGGCTGTGTGATTTATAATCAATTCACGCGTGGCAGCCAGCAAATTGAAAGTGAGGTTTTATCAAGAAAACTTATTTGAAGGAGAAAATGAAAAATATCACGATAATTCAAAAGTGAAAATGACTATCATTTGACTGTTGACAGTTGACACGAGTGGATAGAATCGAAGTGTCAATCACAAAAGCTGGAAACAACTGCCAATACAATTTCCCATGACAGCTTTAAGTTTTTAACTTCCGAGTATACAAATTAATTTCTCGAAAATCTCAAGCTCAAGCCCCTATTCGATATCATTTGATGATTAAGACTCAATTTGGTACACATTAAAATTTTTATTTTTTTACTCAATTTTAACCACAAAATTTTTAATAAAATAATATTTTTTCATCACATCAATAATTTTTCCTTTTTTTTCAACCGCACATTCTCATCAATCTACTATTCCAGAATGCATTCTTAAAAAATAATACGGCTCAAACACACCATAATGTTTGATACACATTAAAATGAAAAGAATGCATTTTTTGGTTATNAATATGGCTCAAACACACCATAATGTTTGATACACATTAAAATGAAAAGAATGCATTTTTTGGTTATGTGATGATGAATATGTGGTTGCAAGAGAATGAAAAGTTATTGATATAATGAAAAATATTATTTTATTAAAAATGTGTAGTTGAAAATGAGTAAAGTAATGAGAATGAAAATTATAATGTGACTCAAACATGAGCTAAAATGTTTTTTGGAACTGTGATTTTTTAAAGAATGTATAATTAAAAAAATAATGAAAAATCTCACGTAAAATTATCTTATTAAAGAATGTATGATTGCGAATTAATTTTCTAAAAAATGGAACTCAAATAGAGGCTGAGGGTATATTCTCTTTACTGTTTTCAGACCATTTTCAATTTTCGAAAACACTAAAAACATGTTTACTTACTTATCTTCAGAAACGAGTTTCTAAAAATAAGTTTAAAATTTACAAAGAAAATGGAAAACACAAAAAAAAGTCGTTTTGACTGTTTTCAGTTAAAACGAAGCCAAAAATTCCTTTTTTTTTTTATTTTTGAAAATAAATTTTCAAAATAACAAAAAGAACGAGTTTTCAACAATCTAAAAATGGACACTCAAAATGAATTTAAAACTCAAAACTGAAATCCTATTTTTGAAAATATGTTTTTGAAAGCAAGTTAAAAATTTACAAAGAAAATAAAAAACGACAAATTTGTTGTTTTGGGTGTTTTCAATTATTATCAAGTCAAAATTTTCAAAACGCATTTTGGTATTTTCAAAATGCCAAAAAGAACACATTTTCAGTAATCTTAAAATGAACGTTCAAAACACAAAACCGAAAATGAATTCAAAACACAAAACTGAAATATAAAGAGAACAACCCCTTATGTGCTTAGTTGGTCATTTCTCTTGTAAACATCTATGTGTTTTGGTGCTTAGTTTGGTCATTTCTCTTGTAAAAAGACCAACATGCCCTTATAACTCTATTAGACTTTATTTGTAGCCCAACCTTCTGAAAGAGTACAAGTGGTTCCTTAAACTATATGTAATAATATTTAACTTAGCGTATTAAGAGCATCTCTAGTGATGATGTAAAATTATATGTAAATTAATATCCTCAAAATTATTTTTGCATCTTTATTTATATCCCAATGAATCTAAATTGAAATTTTGCTCCAAATGAAATATTTAAATCTATATTTTGCTTCACGTAGACGTAAAAAAAGGTAAATTTACATCTCTTTTTGGTATTTCTGTCGAAAAATGTAATTTGCATATCTCAATTGGAGAAATTTTCAATCACTTCAAAGATTTAAATCTCCATTTTACACTATCACTATCGTATGGGCTAAATCAACACACGTTAGTGCTCGTTAATTTTTTCTCTTCGCTTCATTGACAATGTCTAAAATTGCAGTATTGACACGTAGACATGTGAAATATGTAATGTTATTGATGGAAGTTTTTGGTATACAAGGGAAATTGTCCCTTCCCTTTACCTTAAAAGTTGTATTATTTATTGTCTTGGACGAGGAAACAGCAACGAAGACAAATTGATCATTCTATGTCCTTCTCAAGTTCTCATATGTAGCCTAGAGCCAAAGTTGCAAAGGATCTAGCACGACATCGTAATATTCATAAATTCTTCAATTATTTACGTAGTAATAGTAAAAGCCATGTTGCATTAGGTAGGTACACATGAGTACTCGCCCAAAATGTTCACCGTCATATATTTGTTTTTCGGTCAAATCCACATTTTAGCCTCATTTGAACATGCTTATCATCTAGACCTTATTGACCTCATTGAGATGCTTCCATCTCGTCCAAATGCCCTCGTCTTTAGCCTATCCTTGGCACGGAACATTTTTATCGACTACTTGTCTTATCATTGATAAGAGCTCAACCTTATGACGGCTAAAGATTTTTAATTTTGAAATATTTAACTTTTTCATCGTAACAAATTATATTCGTAGGTAGACTCCGATGTACGATTTCAACATTTAGAACCATCAATTCAATCATTTATCATGAACTTGTAAATCAATCGTGTTTGTAATGAGTTTCAAGATTTGAAACCTAATTTTATTTATTTATGATTTTAAGCGTTCCATAGTCCGTGACCCGATCCTATACCCAATCATCTGGGCCGGACCTAGGCCCAAACTGTTTAGCTTCATTACCAATTACAAAGCAACCGGTACATATGGGCTATGCTACGTGGCCCTGGTAAAGGAGAATAGTCCGATATATATACACCCTTCAAAGCGATTAGGGTTCTTTTAGCAGTTGTTCGTAGCACCGGAAGAAAAAAATTCAGTGCATTAGGTAGAGTCTGAACTGCGGCGAAAATGGTGGAAAAGGGTAGCAAGGCGAGGAAAGAGGAGGTCGTCGCAAGGGAATATACAATCAACCTACATAAACGCTTGCACGGATGGTACTTCCTCTACACCTCTCTGTCTCTAAATATATATGCGCTTCTGTTCGTATATACATACATGTATATTATGAACATGTGAGTGGTTAACGTTCGATTCTCAATCACTTGTAAAGCGTATTAGTTGTTTAGATCTGTATTGGTTTGTTATCGCATCTCGATTGGATTACTGTGATATTTTTTAGTGCTAATTGTTTCATTTTCCCATTTTCTTTTTTAAACTGGTGGATCATCGTCCCCTTTTTTTCACTAATTTCTTTTTATCCAATAACCAGTAGTGTTACTTCTTAGGTTAAGATTTTTGAATTTCTAGATTGTTCATCAGTTTCCTATGTGCTTGATTTTACAAGCATTGGTGCCTGTCTCTTTTCTCAGTGTGTGTGAAAATAACTCCTGTAATGGTTTTGACGGGGTTTAAATCTGTTGTGTCGATGGGTAATAACTGTATGAATTGATTGCTTTTTTTAATATTTAATTTTGGAAAAATAATGAATATAGTGTTAATTTAGGATTTTAAAGGATAATATTAATCATATATTGCTGTTCCTCTCTACCCGAAGCAATTCAAAGTTCTAAAAATCAAAGACTCAAATATCAATACAATCTTCCATATTCCACAAACAAAAGTACAAACGTAGTGGAATACACTCAATGAAAGTACCAAAGTTCGAAGCTGATCAAGATGCTGTTTTCTGATAATATATATAATATATATATAGATATATGCTTCTTTTTGTCTCTTTTACTTATGACGCCCACTGTTTCTTGTTATGGAATGATATGATATTCATAGCAGTGTATCTGTGTGGTATGCTTAGTGATTTCATTTTTTTTTGTGTATCAGACAAGTTGTTACGTATGTGGCCATGAATTTACATTAAAATTGCACTGATATGTGATGCTATTAAATGTCGGAACAATGAAAACAGGGGAATATCTGTATTAAATCGAATCAATTGAATGTAGATTTGCACTCTTTTTGTTAAATGACAGTTCATTGTGGCCGTAGGTGGGATACTTTATTGGTTATGTTGTAAAAGCTAAAGCATGAGATGTGTTAAAATCCCTAAATATCAGAACTAAAAATTTTGATTCACTTCAAAGATAGATGGTATTTACATTTATTGTTCGACCAAATTACAAGCAGTTTGATCTCGAATTGATTTACTCGTTTTGTCATTTTTACAGCCATCATATCAGTGCTTCTTCCTGTGTTTACATCACAATTTCCTTATAACAGCTTTGTTATATTTTCATATCAGATTAAGTTTGCTTGTAACACCTGATATATTTAATTAATTCATTGCATTTTGGATCTGAGTACAGCACCTTCAAGAAGAAGGCTCCAAAAGCCATTAAGGAAATCAGAAAGTTTGCCCAAAAGGCTATGGGCACAACTGATGTAAGAGTTGACGTGAAGTTGAACAAACAGATCTGGAGCCGTGGAATTCGAAGTGTCCCAAGAAGAATCCGTGTCCGTATTGCGCGCAAAAGAAATGATGATGAAGATGCTAAGGAGGAACTTTACTCTTTGGTAACTGTTGCCGAAATTCCTGAAGGAGGGCTCAAGGGATTGGGCACTCAAGTCATCGAGGATGAAGAATAAATTTATTTTTCTGTTTCAAGTGTTCGCTCGAGACAACTTTTGGTGTACCCATAGATTATTGAGACAATTGGAATTTTGTTTCTTGTTCTTATTGGAAGATTCTCGTTGATGGATGCTATCGTGTGGTCTATGAAAGCATTGAACCTGTTATAAATTTGTCTTTGATTGAATTAATTTGATTTTGTTTAGGGACAGCACAATGAAAGATGTATTGGTAGATCGAATAACTTGATTTAGCGGTATTTTTTTTTGGTGTGGTTTTTCAGTTTTTCCAATGTTTTGAAAATTGACCTGCTAATTGACTCGGAAAAGGTGAAGGGTCAAAAAGTTCAATTCGGGTCGAATCGGATGCAATAATTACATACAAAAATAATAAAATATTATGAAAAAAATAATATTTTTAGAAAATTTCATATTATTAATTCAAAGTAAATCTATCTTTGTTAATTAAATTTATTATTTTACCATTAGTCTCAATACTTCAAAAATTAAAAATTAATATGTTAAAATAGTTTACTTTGTTAAATTAAAATAGTTTAAACTTATAGAAAATGATATCTAACATTAATATATTAATAATCAAGTGCGATTTAAGTTAAATTTGAAAATTAAATAAATGAAAGGATGAA